>JABCMJ010017022.1:0-21169 GCA_014822125.1 Arbutus unedo
CCACGTGACCCAAAATGCTTAAACCCAAGTTGTTAGGAGTAATTTACATGGTTCTTTATATACCCAGAATCATCCATGTAGACTTTCGATGTGCGATGGGACATCACAGTTAGGGTATCTATTAAAAACGACAGATAATGTTAACTGATAATTATCGTTTCAAAACTAAAAGATAAAATTATTTTCTTAATAGGTGAATCAGATAACATTATATGTTGTTTTGATATATCTATTAGTCAAATTAGATATAAAACATATAATTTTATTTGATAAAATTATTATTTCGAAAACTACCAGATAACGTTGTTTGTTAAGGTATATATTTAAATCGATAGAAATGATGACTGGTAAATACTAACAGATATAGTGATCTAAGAAAACAGTAAAGTTATTTGTTAAAAGCGATAGATAAATGTTAACTGGTAATACAAACAGGTATCTTAATCGAATGAAATTATCACTTTTATATCTGACGAATAGATAACATTATTGTGTGTTTACTAGAAGGGCATTTTTAAAACTTATTTGCCAAAAGAACTGTCGCCCGTAATTTAGTTTTAAATGTACCGTTCACTGAATAAGTTGCTCACATAGACTATTCGCTAAACGACCCAATTAAAAAAATATGGAACATACAATTTTATCTGATAATATTATTATTTCGAAAACTAACAGATAACGTTATCGTGTGTTTACTATAAGGGTATTTTTGGGATTTATGTACCAAAAAGACTTTTGCATGTAATTTAGTATTAGATGTACTATTTGCTGAATAAATTGCTCACTATGGATTGTTCATTAAATGACCCTTATTTTTTATTTCGACGAGAGTTTTCAAAAAAGTAAAAAAAAAAATATGAACCAAAATTTTAAAAAGTTCATAAAGGCAAAAAATAATTCAAAGATATCTGTACGCTGTTGAATTATTTTTGTATTTAGGGAACTTTTTTTTTTCTTTCTGTAGTTTTAGATTTTTTGCCCAACACTTACTATTTGAAGAAGTTCTGAAGGGGTATGAAGACTGGCCTTCTTTTCCGTCACATGGCTGCCAAGTCAAGACATGTTTGATCTAAAAAACTCCCCCTACACCAAAGTAGAAAAAGACCTCTCGATGGCTCTTTATCTATTTTAAGTTATGGCGAAAGAGAAAGAAATTAAAGCAATTGAATTCCATAGTTCAGGCCACAGTATGTACCATCAAACGTTGATGACATACCATGCATACATATGAGGAAGCAAATTAGCCAATTACTAATGCTTTGAATTCTTTCAACCACATCCAAATTCTTTTTTGAAAATCTTTCACTCTCTTGGATCTATTACAACATAGGGTGATATTTCAGTATGGGGGGTTCGGAGTTCGTGTAGCGATCTCGAGCGTTGTAAATTTGCAGCCATGATATCGATACAGGGTCCCCAAACCTGTATGTATGTGAGTTCTATTGTTGCGTTGATCTGCCTAGGGTTTAGGATGCTTTTCAATTCATCTTCTCTTCCATGCATCTTAGGTTCTTACTCGAAAACCGAAAACGACTAATTTGTAGGATCGATCAATTTCATCGATAAAATTGCTCTAACATAGAAATTGATTGCACGCACTTAAGAGTGCAAACACAGACCTAGAGGGTGTTTAGGAAGAATTTTTTGAGATGTTTTTGAATTATGAAATTCTGATTCTAGAATTTTAGATTATGAAAAACTCATAATCAGAATTTGTGAAATGTTTGGTAGAACTTTGTAAAATATATTAGAACTTGTAAAGTGTTTAATAGTATAATCAATTTTTAGATTGTTGGTGAAAAATTGACCATAATACCCTTACGTTATGGCGCCTTATTTGTATATTTGCCAATTCCCTCTTATGTATTTTGAAATATAGTCAAATAATTTTTATATTTATAAATTGAATTAATCTTAAAATACAATAATTACAAAAGTGTGTAAAATATATTTACCGTCTTCTACTATATTGCTATTACCACGTCATACAAAATTATATAAGGATAATATTTGTAAATTATTAAAAAGTTTAAAGGTAAAATGGTAATAGATTTCAGAATTCAAAATCACAATCTCAAAAGTAAGTCTAACTCTAAATGTTTATTTTGAGAATCTTAGAATCAGAATTCCAAAATAAGCTTTCCAAACACCTCAAATCTCATAATGAGAATTCCAAAATCTCAAAACACTTTTAGAATCACTCCCAAACACCCATCTAATATTGTAAGCAACACTTGATTTTGAGTTGACTATTACTACGCTAACCTTTGAGGATTTCTAAGGTTCTTACTCTATTAAGACTGAATGTTTTTTGATACATAATTTTGGGCACCTAGAATCGGAGATGCTATAGCGTGGTTTCCTATAGTGCGGTAGTTTAGTCCGTTTTATTCTTGAAATTATATCGTTTTTATTCTATTCAATTTGAAAACAATTCATTTGATAAGTTAAAACGATATAGTTTCGAGATCAAAACGAGCAAAACTACGTTATTTTTCCCGAACTATACAGACATTATAAAAAATTGCACTGTAACTCCTTCAAATCCTAAAATGATTCATGCTGCAAAAAGTAAAACTTGGACACATGAAATTGAGATTGAAATGCCAAATTTGTTCAAAATATGTAAAATTATTTTTTTACCTATAGAACGACTCTGGCACCACCAATATATTAACATCTATTCCCAACATGAGAAAAACTAAAAACATGACTCTGAGAGGTAGGATCCTAAAACAGACACCCCTAGGAGAGAATCTAAGGTGATTGTGACCAAACGTTTTGGGATGACATTTCACCGCAAAGTTAAAGGCCCGAGAGTGACTTCAGGATCCTTTTACTAACATTGGGTTTTACCCCTCCCCCCCTTCCCTTAGTGGCTGTTTGTTTGGGAATAAGAAGGCTGGAATGGAAAATGAAATTACAATTAAATGAGCAAGCAAAATAAGTTGGAAAAAAAAAATAGTTTAAGAAAAATTCGGTAGGAGCAATCTCGAAATTATGTATTTTTTTTATTTATTGTAATTTTTGCAATTTTAAATGAGCAAAAACAATTATAAATTAGAATCCAAATAATTTTAGTTTTTGAATCAAATAAGCTGAAAATGGTAAAGGCTAAATAAATGATTTTATATAATTTTTACCAAATAATATTCATTAATTTTATTTAAAATAAATTATAGATATTGACAAACAGGAAACAAATAAGACAGTTCACTTAGTTTTAAAAAAATTAATTAAATACTTATTGCTTGGAGTAATTTTTTTTCCGAAATGTATGATTTGGGTTGAGAATTACTTGGACAAACTATGTTTCACTAAGCATATGAGAAATAAATGATTTACTTTGTTACTACACAATTAGTTACATTTGTGGTTTGGTTTGCATGAGTTATTGAGACTATCAATATATTTTAGTTGAAACAAAAGTTTGAACAAAGATAAAGCGGGCATAATGTTTTGTTATGAGGGCAAATTTAAAAATTCAAATATTTGTTCATTACAAATTAAAAGTTAATATTTATATCATCACTCATATCTTGAACTAAATAAATATGAGTTCATGCCATACATATTCTCTAAATATCATATCCAGAGAAAACAAAAAAATTTGTTTGTTCTGAACTATTTTCATCTTTAATAAACTTTCTAACGATTATAAATTTTACTTTTCAGATTTCTCTCGTCAATAAAAATTAATAGTATACAAAAAATCTAACGCAAAAACTATTTGACTGAAGACAAAAAAAATATTAAAAAATTATTTGGCCAAATAAACTCTTAGAGCAACTCCAATAACACTAGTTAAATTAGCTAGTGAAAAGTATAAAAAGGTACGCTAGTTACTTTAGCTATTTACATTTTCATTTATGCATTTCAACATTGTTTTCTATTTTAGTTATCCAATAAAACTAACTTAACTAACTAATCCAAAACAACTTATATTACTTTGCAAGTCTTTTCCTTCTTCGGAATAAGTCTTAAACTTTAATTAGATAGACCCCTCTTTACATAGGTGTTAGAGAAAGAGGAAAAATGAACAGACTTTCGGCACCAACGGAAGAAATTTGAAGACACTACAACAAAATGTATCTTTCCTGGTGCTTGTAAAACCCCAATAAAAGCTTCAAAAATGCTGGGAAAATGTGCCGGATTTGTTCGAGGGAAGGAAAACTCACTCCTTGTAGTGAGGCAAATTGCAACTAGTCAAAATCACTAGACGTTTAAGGTGACTATCGGAGAATCAATTTTTGGGTTTGGCTAGTTAAATTAATTAAGTTGCCTCATTTAAAGAAGCCGTTAGAGTTGTTCTTAGTCAAACAGATGCGTATGTAGGAATGTGAGTTCAGCTTTCATGGATTGTTTTGGGTTTAAGACGGTATAAATTTTTCATCTACGTTACGGACAAAAATCACATTTTCATCTCTCAACCAAATCAAACTAAACTCAACCGAGCCTTGGGTCTTTCCTATTCAATTAGGGTCGGCTATATGAATTAGTTTTTTTAATGAGTTCTGTTTAGTGCATCGTGTTGTATTCCATCTCTCTCTCTTTTTCTCTTTCAAAAAGAAAAAAGATAGTCCAGCAGGAGAGGCATGAGGGAGCTTTTATGGACAGTGAAACATGAAACAAAATGGAGAGGGTTTTGGGGGAGAGGTGGAAGACAGTCCTTTAACAGCTACTCATCAGAGAAAGGGTGATATCACATACAAAATACAGAATGCAATCCACTGGCTCTTTTGCTTTTGGGCCCCACCACCATCCTTTATTGCCCCCCCATTTGCTGCGATCTCCTTTAGATTTTGTTTTGGATTTTCTTCACACTCTCTCTCTCTCTCTCTCACACACACACACACTCACGTGAACCCTCCATTAATATTTAGTTTTTCATTTTTTTTTACTGAAATCTTTTTCTTTAGATTTTGACTTTTGTTGTGGTGTCTGTTCACTTCTCCTTATCTGTGGACTGGGCCTCATGTTTATGTGATTGGACAGTGTAAGCCAAACTGGACCAACAGTACGAATTTAGGGCTTAGCTCACCAGGCCAGAACATTTATTGCTATTTTTTTGTTTTCATCTATTTTTTTTGCTTTGTTAGTTTATATTTTGAGTAACGTAGAAATACAGATTTTTTGTTCACATTCGAACACAGATATATTTAGAATTATTCTATATATCTGGGGTTCTCAATAATTTATGAATTCCATGTGCATTTTACGGTTCCTGTTTCTGAATGTGTTTAAAACATCTGTACTCTTAGATTTTTTCTTATATTTTTTCTTGAAAACAAGTGGCATTAGAAATGGAATTGTGAAAAATAGGCAAAGCTTTCTCATTTTTTTTTTTTATCCAAGTACTTTATAAACTTGAAGAATCTTTTTTTGGGTTATTCTATCTACCAAGGACAAAAAAAGAATGTCCTGTGAAAATTATTTTAAGAAAATAAAGTTTCACCTTCATCCAATTCCACCGGGAATGGGGGCAAAAGCACAGCATATATGTTGTGCCTGAAACGGAACAGTTTTGTTCCTAAAACCAAATTCCTTTTTGTATATTTTGTGTATTAATAAAATTTTATTTTAAAATTTTGAGTTCGCGGATAATTTTAAAATATTCGTTTAATTTCACGGTAAATTTTAAAAAAAATTTAAAAATAAAATTCAAAGAACATGGTATAAAAGGGCCCAAATGAACGGTGTCGGTCATTTTTTTATGCAGCAGTGGCAAAATAAGTATATTTTTGTAATTTTTTTTTTACTTTTGCCACCGGTGAATTAAAAAAAATGACAGACGCCGCTCAATTGAATTTTTTTCGGTCGTATTTTTTGAATTTTATTTTTAAAAAAAATTAAAAAATTCACCGTTGACTTAAACAAATATTTCAAAATTAACTACGAACTCAAAATTTTAAATAAAATTTTGTTAATAAATTATGTGCACAAAATACACAAAAGAAAATTTGACTTTGGGCACAAAACTGTGCCATTTCAGGGCACAGCATATGTGCCAGCACACCCCCTATACTCTGCTGGACCATTTCTTTTCGCACCGAAAGGCATAGGGAAATCAAAAATGATACACACACATCACTTTTACACATTATTTTTGTACATCACTCAAAACTACGTCATTTTATGTTGAGAAAAAATCATATTTATTTTTGACCCATATCGCTCAAAATATATTTGGATATTTCTCAATACAAAACGACGTAGTTTTGAATGATGTATAAAAATAATGTACAAAAGTGATGTGTATATAGCACTATTGTAGTGAAATATAATAGTGAAAGTGAGATTTCCCAATTTGGCCAAAATTATTGATTATATTTTCTTGTGTTGATTATTTTTACTTTAAATTTTTATAAATTATTAATCTATATTGACGAGAGATATTTAAGGCGTAAAAAATTATAACCAAAGTTTAAAAAAAGTTCACCGGAAGCTTAAATTTTGAATTATTGTTGTCTTTTTTAAAATTTAATTCATATATATTTTTTTACTTTTGCAAAATTTTTTGTAGAGACGAGTAACAAATACAAATGTTTTAAGTAAAAATAAAATAACAATAAAAAAATTAAGCCAAATCCAATCTTAAAGAGTTTGTCCAGAATTCCTTCACCAAGAGCCCAAGATATATTAACAGTTTGATCTAGTAGTCAACATTTTGGACTTAAAGGTTTTCTCATTTTTAAAGTCTCGTATTTAAAACCTTTTAACTACTATTAATTTTTATGAGGTGAGTTCATATTAAATTTTGGCTTGATTATAATCGAGTTCCCAAATAATAAATGATGAAATTAATCCTCAAAAATTAATTGTAATGTACGTAAATTGACTAGAGGAGTTTCTTGCTTACTTTCTCTCTAAAAGAGGCATGCATATATGATATATCATGCATTCTTGTGTGGGCAGAAAAATCTCTCCCTCTCTCTGTGTGTGTGTGGTGCTGGTGGATTCACTCATCATTACCATATAATCAAAACAACCTCCCATCAGTTCCACATGCAAACTCCAATATCCCTGCTAGTGTAGTTCTACTCATTTATTCCTTTTCCCTCCCAAAACTGAAGTACCCTTTGATCATGATTCAAACCAAATCATTTGCATTTGAAAATCTGTCTCCATGAAACTCCCTTTCATGCATATCTCCATCCATGCAACCACACACTCACCCCAAAGAAAATAAACAACTATTCCCAGCAATACATATATATATATATATATATATATGCATATAAAGTGGGGGGAAATATTCCAAAGAGCCCGAGCTTTGATTACACGACCCCACCCACCATCACTGGAAAAGGCAGATTAAAAGAAAGAACTCAACCCATTGCACATAGATTAACTATGTACTAAGATCCCATTATCAGCACTATTTCTATTGTTGTATTGATGATGTCTAAATAACTATGTATACACAATTCTCTCTCGCTAACAACATGGCACGGCTGAAGTTTGTTCGGGCAACTAATTATAGTTCAATTGACACAAACGGGTCAAAATTATTTCGTCAAAAGTCCAATTATTCAAGCAGTGTTTTGTGTGTTAAAATGATGTTGTTTTAATGCGTAACACACCAGAGCTCCCAAATTCCTAAAATCGATAGTACTAGCTCATGTGGGATCATCATGACATCTATAGATGTATATGAAAATTGAACCCTAGGCGTTCAAGGCTTCGAATTTAGAAGTTTGTTTCATCCTAGGGTCTCAGGTTCGAAGCCTTTCGAGTGCCATATATTAACTCTTATAAGGTCGGTCCATATAGGGTCTTGCTTTTATTTTAATTGGAATGCCCGTAAGTGGACTTTAGAATTGGTTCCTCAAAAATTAGTTGAGGTGTGCATAAATTAGCCATGGACACTCAGAGTTATCAAAAAAAATATGAAAATTAATTGGTATATCCAACTATAGCAAAAAAAAACATGCAAAATCTTAAATCAAGACCTGGTAGATTATGAACTCCACACAACACCCACCCCCCCAATCTCCAAATATAATTTCTCCACATAAAATGTTTGTTCCCTCCTACCTGCTGATGAAATAAAATTTTCCTCACAAAATAAGCTTATTTGGAGACAAATTTTACTTTCGTCGCAATTTCACATAATTCTTATAGTGACATGTACTGTAATATAAGATGGATAAGTAAACAATGTCATGTCAAGAACATATGCCACAATACTCGCGCATTTACTACTTGAAATTTGTAACACCCACATCACTAACACGTTATCATCTTTTCACTGTAATGGTGAAAACATACACTATTTTGCTGGGTTTATAAAGTTTGATTCGAATTTAATTTGTCACATAGAAAAACGCTCTCGATATTTAGAGAGGAGTATTAATGAAATTTGTACGTAACATGATTAGTGTTAGTTGTGAATTTACCGAATCGCACATAACACGATTGAAGAAGTATATAAGAATCTTTTTATGGTGTTTTCAACTTGCCTTTTTTACTCACTTTGTTCTTTGTATGATTGTGTGCATTGATTTGAATGATTTCTCAAACAATCGTTCACATTAAATTCATAACGGAAAGAAACATAAAGGGGAAAGGTAGAAAGGCCATTGTTCCTCACTACCTAGAGCTCAATAAGTCCAATTTTGTCCTTAAATACAACAAAGTTTTTCGGCCTTACAATGTTATCTATAGGCAGGATTTTCTTTCAGATCTAATAAAGAATTTTTCATTTTGCTAAAATATGGACTTTTTATTTTTTTATTACATTTTGATGATCCGAACCGTTTAATGTATTTAAAATATATTTTTAAAGGTATTGTGAGAAATCAATTGAAAATATTATCAGAAGGGGCTTGATCCAAATAATTTTTTATAAAACTGTTCATGTCAGCATTTATAAAAAAACTGCTTGGATCAAGTCCTTCCCGATATTATTTTGAGCCAATTTTTCGCGTGTACCCTTACAAATATTTTTTAAACACATTGAACAATTCAGATTATCAAAATTTAATCAGAAAATGAGAGGTCTATATTTTAACAAAATAACGAATCTCTCATAAGAAAGAGTAGATGAAAATCATTTACTTTGAACGAATGGAAGGGGATCATCTCTAGTTTTTTCTAACAAAATTGGATCAGTTTTTTCTAACAAAATGTTTTGAATCCATTGCTACCTATTTTGATGATCGAAACTCCATATTTTAAACACCTCTTCAAGAAGATTAATCACACCAAAATTTGTATTCATAGTGGAATATGATTTTGACACAAATGTATATTATCTTAGAAAAGAGACGAGCACAATTATAATGCATTTATTTCAAAGTACATATGTTTGGATCACTTGTTAATTGTAAGGGTGTAACTGATCCGGTTTGGTCAATAAACTCAGACCAAATCGGTTGTTCAGTTTGGAAAAATGAGAAACCAAAAATCGGACCGAAGTCTATCGGTTTGGCTTGGCCGGTCAATGGCCAGTTTGGTCCAGTTTTCAGTTTAGGTGGGTCCAAATCCATATTTTCAAAAAAATGTAAAAAATAACGAAAGTCCAATTATAATAGATTTTTTTGTAAGAATTTTATCTAATCAAGAATAATGTCATCGCCATCACAATAAAAAATAATTGCATCCAATCCAAAGTAGTGTGCAAATCAAGTTAATAAAGTTGTGGTTCCAACAATACTTTCATACAAAATGCAAAATGCAAACTAAAAAACAATTATAACTTTTAGTGTAAATTACAATCTATAAATAATATAATTTTATTTTTAGGGTTAATATTTACAGAACCGAGTCCGGCTCCTAAATATTAAAAACCGAAAACCAAACTAAATTTTTTTTAAAAACTCAAATCGGACCAGACCGATCTGAGCAAAAAATCGGACCGAACCATCAATTTGGCTCGGTTTACCGGTACAATCTGATTTACCGGTTTATATTTACACCCGTAGTTAATTGATATCTGATGAACATAATTTTTAATATGATGAATCTTCTTGACGAGCTGTACAAAATCAGTGGTTCTAATTATTAAAGAGATTTGACAAAAAAAATTTGTTAACCATCATCCACTACGCAAGAAACAATATCTACATATGCTGTTAAGTAAATACGAATATCAATACATATTTTATAATATTAAAATATATCAATTAATATAAATATAAAATATTGAAACACTTTTTATACGTTATTCACTAGTTAGTAGGCGGGAATTAGTATTCTGCTTTTATATAATTAAAGCTATGTAGTATCTATGATTCGTTTAAATACCAAAAGTTTATTTTGGAGATAGAAAATAACTGGGCATTTTTTAAACAAAAAGTCTTGTTCTTTGGGGGGGCCCTTTACTCATGATTACTTGGAATATTTCACGCACATCACATATACCCCACCTCCCACTTTTTGTCTGGAAGCAGGTGTTGACTGCACACTCCTTGGTGGAAACAAATTCGAAAAAATTGTGCCATTTTTTAGTTTAGTTTTGTAATTTTTTATCAAGATTTTTTAGTTCTGTTATTTTACCAATTTAGTAATTTGGCTATATTATTAGATTGTTGATTTTTTATATTATTCGGTGTTGTGGAATAAGAAAAAAATATATATTTTTTGGACTAAATTTTTAGATTATTGGCTTGTAACGAATTAGTGTTTTTATTTTTTATATATTACAAGCTTGTAAACACCAAAGCCAAGCTTCTTAAAAATTATTTGTTTCCAAAGAACAATATTTTCTTAATGAAATACAGTCTTCCATTGCTTGAGTATGAAATAGGTGATCAATTAATAGAATGTGGAGACATTGCTACCTAGTTGTTTGGTCGAATATTTAAAAAAATTATATAGTGTGAGAGCAGTGTAACATCCTAATAACGGATTTTCAAATGACGTTCACGATGAGGTCAAATTAAGGTTTATGTCCATATTTAATAAGATAAAGGTTCGACAAGTTTATGAGTTTGAGGTTTATTTATAAAGCTAATGGTTAAGTAAAATGGTATGACATTTGAACAGTTGAGACGGGGAATTGATCGGTAAGCTAACTACTTGGGCTTCAAACAATAGCAAAGCTTGACCGGCTATAGGGTAGGCTTGACGGGTTAAAACATGATTTTTCAAAGTTGGACAGTAGCCTAGGTTGACTGGTTAGGAGTAGTGTTTGACTGGTTAAAATGGTTTATATCTCGAGGTATAGAACAAGGCAGTACATAATCTTGGCCAGTTAGGAGATAATCGTGACTAGTTAGGATTGTTATATTTCAGAGTTTAACAGAAGCTGGTTTGATCGATTAAACATGTAGATTTAACCGGTCAGGATGTGAAGTTAGGCTCTAGACAATAGAGCATGCTGACCGATTAGGATGGGGTCATGACTAGTCAGGGGTTAAGTGTAAACGGTTAGGGGGTGGAACTATAGTCTAGAACCAAAAGTTTAGCTGTTAGATGGGCGGTTTGACCAGCACCAGCCATAGTGAGGTCTGAGTTTTAGAAAGTAGTCAAGTCTAACCAGTTACGATGAAACTTGACCTGCCAAACAAAGAATTTTTAGTACATTATAACACCATAATAGGTTATTCTAATCAATTAGAGGAAAAATGTGACTGGTCAGAGGGTTGTCTTCTCTAAAATTCCTCTAGATTTTCACCATTAGAGCTTCATGAAGCTCAAGGATTGATTCATAAACATAAATTAATGGTCAAGGAAGGATTTGTTGAGCCCGCAAATATGTCATATGTAGCGGCTCAACGTGACCTAATAAGAATTTTATCGTTTGCCTTGTCATTGAAGCGCTATAGATAATTTTGTAGGGATTCCTCCCTTTACTGTTTGATGTTCAGTAGGTACGTGGTTGGGCAGTGGGGATGTCGTCCACTGTAGAGTGGTTGATGAATTGTTGGCTCAACTACTATAACGTGTCGATAGATTCGATCTTGAGTTTCTTGAACCACACCCAAGCAGATCCTTTAAGTGTGGTAGGAAATGCTCGGCAAATGACTTCGTCAGGCACTGCGTGTAGGACCATAAAATCCTTTGGGTGGTCTATGGGGTTACCAAACCCATCAATAGCTCCATCTGGGGAGTTCTGAACATAGGGATGAAAGCCATCAACACCTTCGTGAATGGGCAAGCTTTCCCTTAGTACCTGCCCTCTATACTGCCCTGCCCTTTCTCTTCCATTTGTTTCAGGACGCCCTCAAGCTTCTCTCAAAGTTCTCGTATCTCTGCCCCATGTACCAAGGAGTCCTATATTTAGGCTACTCCGTTTAGTACGGGTGGATTATTTCTACCGGTAGTGTGGCTATTGATCTCTTTTTTCATGAGCCTCTGCCGAGCCCTTGTTTCTCAGACTCCTTTCTTGGGTCCTCAGCTATCGGAGCATCGGGTGGCGGTGGAGCTCTAACGCATAGCTGTTGCACCAGTGTTTGATTTTGTTCAACCAACTGGGTGAGATTTTGCACCTGTGTCTCTAGTGCATTTGGATTCTTTGGGGCATCGACACCTTGCTCCCCGTTATGGGAAGCATTGCCCTGTTGTCTTCCTCCTACGGTCATTCTCATGGTCACCATCATCTCCGATTGTTTGATTAGTTGAATTTATATGAAATGAGAAGAATTATCATTCCCATAGACAGCACTGAACTGATGATATCAAAAAATGGATGACAATAATCCGGTCGACCATTGTCTTCTGTGGCTCTTGCAAACAAGTCTGATGACCTAGCATGGTGGTCCAGTCGTGGACGCCCCGACGATTAAGTTGAAATCATTAAAAGAGAGATAGAAATTGTATTGAAAGAGTTTTTGTCTTGATTGCGTACCTTGCTTCATGATTGAGGAAAAATACATCTGGGGGAATGCAGGATCCCCGGCAAACTGGTGCTGTCAATGATGCCCTAACCAGAATGATCTTTGCCCTAATTCCGTCGGCGTCATTCCCGAGATACTAGGACAATTAGGGGTGTTGTCTCTGGGATCTCATGAGTAGTCAAGGGCACCAATCTCGTGCGACTTTCATCTTTTGTTCACGCGCAGCCTAGGGAGTTCTCGGGTTGTGCTTGCTCCGCTCAAGAATTCATGTGATTTGTTGGCCAATAGCGCTTTAATGAACCAATAATTTATAAAATTTAGACGCAAAACTAACAAAAATATAAAAATTAAATAATGACAAAAAATAAATAAAAACTTTAGATCAAATCGAAAATGCAAACTCAAGGAAAGAAGAGTTATTTTTCATAGGTGATAAGGGTATTTAAACATACTTCAAATCTTAGCGGTGTTAGTAAAATTTATCCTAAAAACTATTTGTCCGATCATTACTTAAAATTATTTAGATAGATATAAATTAATTCCGACATCTGATTAGAATAAACAGATGAAACCAGGGTAAGGTCAAGTAAAGAATAAACTATATATGTTAATTCCCACTTTTTTGAAATTGAAAGGTGGAACCTAGCTGGGGGTGAGAGTATTAGTGGAGTTTTTAAAAAGTACAAAGGAAAAACCATTAGTTTCAAGAGTTGCAGACTGTGGGTGCAGAAAGTTTAAGATGTATGTACTGTATGAAGTGACCAGATGGGCAGATGTCCTGTAATACCCTTCAAAATCCAAAGCCCTCCGACCACCCTTTCTCCCTATTGGTCATTCACACCTACTAGATTCAACATTCATGAATGAATCTTCAACACAGATTTACTTCATGTAGCATAATTGATGGGGTTTTTTTTGGTAATTATTGGCAAGTGTTAGAGCATTTTGTAATGGACAATTATTTTTCTTGTTTTTATAAAAAGATCCAACTATTTCTTAGACTTGGAGACCTACTTTGTATTGAGCATGTGCTACGTAAAATACTCTTCGAACAGTTAGACATTGATTGAATTATTATACTTTAAAACGATGAAAACGCATACCATGTTTTATTGTGCACAATATTACAGGCTTCCTCATTCCCAATTTTTCTTGTCAAAGTCATTATTTGATAATACAAAAAGTCCAAAAAAATTATATCTGATGATTTGATCATGAACAATGCTAGGGACACATCCAGACACAGATATGTCTTAAATTGTTAAATGCACGTTGAACCCTTAACTTATTAAAGATCTCACGTTCATTTAATAGTTGTCCAAATGTGTTCAAACACATCTTTGTTTTTTAACTTTTTCTTTGATAATTGTCAAAGTTATTTAAATTTGATAGCAAGAATACAAAACTATTTATTATCACATCAGTTAAATTTAACAAATTTATGTATTCTTTCAAGATAAAACTCGCAAATAACAATTTAATTTTATATTTTGCAAATTAATGAAAGAAATATTATGCATCAAAATATATTAGCTTTAGCAATTATATAAATCATTGACAATGCTCTTTGAACTTAAAAACCCAAAAATAAAAGCAGAGAAGAAGGGGCGAGGATAGAAGCAAAAGAAGAGGCTCAAGGAAATATACTCAACATCCATACACAGATCCCCATGGAATGCAGGGATGCTCCCCAGCATTGCATCCTCGAATTCATTCCTTTTGTTTTAGTTTAAAGGGACCAGTTTTGTTCTCTTATTACAAGGAGAGAGAGAGAGAGAGAGAGACAGAGGGGGAGGTATTTTGCGGGGGATGTGCATAGATTGAAGAGAGCTTGGCTTGTGGGTATGTATTTTTTCCATGACTTCTACTGCTAGACTACAAAAGATCAAAGTGATTTTCGAAATGATTAGTTTTTTATTTTCTCCCCAATGATTGACTTGCCTTGAAATACAGGGAACTCCTGAAAGAAAAAGAGACCAAGCGAGAGAGAGAGAGAGAGAAAGAGAGAGAGAGAGAGAGAAGATGAAGTCTTTGAATGACAACAACAACAACAACAACAATGGCAGCACTAGTAATAATAACAACTGGTTGGGTTTCTCACTCTCACCCCACTTGAAAATGGAGGCTACTTCTCCTGCTTCTGCTAATATTCCAACTAGCTTCTTCCTTTCAAACCCTTCACACCTAAATACTTCTCAAATCTGCTATGGAGTTGGACAAAACAGTAATTTCCACTCACACTTATCTGTTATGCCACTCAAATCAGACGGGTCTCTCTGTTTAATGGAAGCTCTCCGTAGATCACAACAAGAAGGTTTGCTCTGTTTTCTACCCTTCTTTATTTCACTCCGTTTTTCTACTTTCTGTTTTATGTTTTGAAAAATGAAATCCTTTTGGTACTAATCAGTCTAATCTAATCTTTTTTTGGGTTCAAAGGGATGGTGCCGAATTCGTCCCCTAAACTTGAGGATTTCTTAGGTGGTGCAACAATGGCAGCACACCAGTATAATAGCGGGGAGAGAGAAGCAATGGCTCTCACTCTAGACAGCATGTACAATAACTACCACCAAAATGCTGAGCCAGAAATTGAAGTTCAACAAGACAACCCTTACTACAACGGACTGACATTCAATGGGATGTACCAGGCCGCACTGGGGGAACAAGGCAAAGGGACACACATTGAAAACTGTGATACCCAGATCCCGGACTGGGTTACCGGCCATTACTCCGACCACCATGGTGCGGTGGATGCTGGTGGGGGTTCTGGTTCTGGTAGTGGTGCAGTAAGTTGTGGGGATTTACACTCTTTGAGCTTGTCCATGAGCCCTGGTTCTCAGTCTAGTTGTATCACAGCTTCTAGACAGATCTCACCTAGTGCTGGAACTGAATGTGTGGCTTTGGAAACTAAGAAGAGAGGGTGTGGTATTGCAGCTCAAAAACAACCTGTTCATAGGAAGTCCATTGACACATTTGGGCAGAGGACTTCTCAGTATAGAGGTGTCACAAGGTCAGTTCATTGCATTTATTGAAACCGTTCGCTTTTTAGAACTCGTTGAGAAAATCAATTATGTCACAAAACACGTCTACTGAGTTGTTTCGAAATGTTTAAATTGTATAGATTTTTGGGTTTTTGACTCGAGAGTAATGGATATTTTGGGCTTCATTGTAGTGTTTTATAAGCCGAACCTCGTAAATCTTAATGTTCGATTGCTCTATTTTCTGTTATCGTTCTATTTCCTTTGTAATATTTTTTTTTTCTTTCATAATATGAGGTAACCCATTTGCCAATTTACAGACATAGGTGGACTGGTAGATATGAAGCCCATTTGTGGGACAACAGCTGCAAGAAGGAAGGACAGACTAGGAAAGGAAGGCAAGGTTAGTCCCATGAAAACAAAAACATTTTTCTACACTCCTAGTTCTTGGAATTATTGCATTTGACTGCAGTTTGTGGCCCCTTTTGTTTTTTTTTTTATTTTTTATCTGACTCTTGTTATTTGTTTTTGTTTTTCATTTTCATGCCTTTTCTGGATTCTTTCCCATTCGAACTATTCAACTTACAGTTTATCTGGGTAAGCATATTTGTTTTACAATTCATTAGCAACTTTGCTTAAACGAAGTTATATATTTCTTCATTTTAATTTTAACTTTCGGATTAATGGTGGACTTCAGGGGGTTATGATATGGAAGAGAAAGCTGCCAGGGCTTACGATCTCGCCGCCCTTAAATACTGGGGATCCTCAACTCATATAAATTTCCCGGTAAGATATATTCACACACACATACATATAAATATTATCAGTAAGTTTGATTCCTGTTTTGGTCCTAGAAATGAAAATGTTGGACTTTTTTGGCAGTTGGAGAATTACCATCAAGAACTTGAGGAAATGAAGAACATGACCCGCCAAGAATTTGTTGCTCACTTAAGAAGGTCTAAAAAAATTTATTTGACGATATACCTAATTTTTTGCCTGTGATTCTTGGGGTTTCAAGTTTGGTTACTGATTAGGAAAAAAAAATTGCAGGAAAAGTAGTGGATTCTCGAGGGGGGCGTCTATGTACCGAGGAGTAACAAGGTTCCATTGATTATTCATTTTTGTTGTCCTAATTATAAAATTTTCAGCTGTGTTGTTCAAAAGTTGTTCTGGGATACTTCCACCTTTAACTTGAACTCATTTATTTTTTAAAGGCATCATCAACATGGAAGATGGCAAGCTAGGATCGGCAGAGTCGCAGGAAACAAGGATCTTTATCTCGGAACTTTCAGTAAGATTCAATGATTTGGGATTTTTCATTATCATTTTCTAAGGAAAAAGTGTTTTACAAACTATTTATTTTTTTCAAAATAACCTACCTTAATAATAACCTTATGAGCCACAATGGTCTGAATATTTAGTTCAAAATCTAATGATCATAAAAGCCTCCGTATCAAATTATTTGCGGTATATCGGTTTTTATAGATACAAAATTCATAAGTGAATATGTCTGCCCATCAGGCTCTTGCATGCTTAAAAACTTTTGGAGGGCTGCTTTTGTGTACAATTCTATCTTTTTGCAACTGTTAATGCATAGCTGTTTTTCTCTGATCAGACAATTGGAAAAGGATTTTACCAATCTTAAATATGCTTTTGATTAAATCCTAAATTTCCATGCGCTTGTCGTTGAACTCGAATTTCAGGCACTCAAGAGGAAGCAGCGGAAGCTTACGATGTAGCAGCAATCAAGTTCCGTGGTGCAAATGCAGTCACAAACTTTGACATATCGCGATACGACGTGGAGAGGATCATGGCAAGCAACACTCTGCTTGTTGGAGACTTGGCTAAGCGAAACAAAGACAGAGAACAACAACCGAAAAGTCACGACGGTTCAGAGCTTGTCCAAATGGAAAATATCAGTTCGGATTGGAAAATGGTGATGTGTGATCAATCCCAACAGCAGCAGCAGCAGCAGCAGCAGCAGCAACAACAAAATGCTCGGGCGGGTATTGGGAATTATCGCAACTCTAATTCTTTTGCGATGTCGTTTCAAGATTTGATTGGGATTGATTCAGTTAACAACAATCCATCTTCATTGGTTACAAGCTTGAGCAGCTCAAGAGAAGCTAGTCCAGATAACAAGACAAAGTTCTTAAGCCCAAGTAGTAGTTCTACTCCTCCTACTGTCAATTCTTGGATTCCATTTCAATCGGCGCCTCTGATTAGGGCTGCTCCAATCAACTCCATGGCTCAGTTTCCTGTTTTTGCTGCTTGGAATGAATGATTCCTGTATGCCTACATGTAAAATTTTGCATGAACAAGAAGTGAAAAAAAAAAAGGAGAAAGAAATTGGTGGTGGTTGTTGGGGAAAAGTTAGAAGTAGGAATTTTACCTAGTTTTATTTAGAGAAAGTAGGGTTGAAAATGGAAGACAGGATTGGGGACCCAGTTATCTGTCTGTAACCCAAGTGTTGGAAACTTTTTCTAGACCTTTTGGATCATATTGGAATCAAGTTTTTAGCAAAATGGAGGGAATGCTTTAATGGGTTCATTATGATATTTGGTGGAATGATATCATATCTTCATATTCGGTTTCTTTTTTTTGTTTCCACTTATTCAGTCTTTTGATTTCTAAACCCCGAGTGTTACGAAATAGACTATTGGTCATTTCTTAAGATTTGAACCTGACTGAATCTAATCACTGAGGTAGTAAAGATTTGGGCGTTATCATAAGGATTTTATTATACACGTAATGAATACCAAAAGATCAACAACCAAAGACAAGTAAGACAAAGTCTTTGTACACCGTATTTGATTCACAAGACTACTACTCCAAACGGGTTCAAATACTTGGCTAATTCGTCGAACACCAACGCGGTGGTTTTGGTATATTTTGAATCTGCCTTTTCTTTAATTTCTCCATACACAAGTGCTGACAAGTACAAGACCAGCTCAATGTCTCCCATTGAGTCCCAATATTGCAAAAAAGGGGTTCTTTGTTTGACCACACTGATCATATATGATCATTGTCATTTCCCTCAATCTGCATAAAACACCATCATTGCCATGCCTCTTTTTTTCTCTCATCTGAGCTTTGCCAAAGGCAACAGACATTCCCTCTCATAATTCAAAAAAGAGAGGGGGGTGAGTGAGATTCTCAATTGAGTTTACTTTAGGTGTTTTATTTTAGGACTTAATGGTTCCTAATTAGTTATGACTTTGTCTGATTTATAAGCCTTTTAGGTTAAAATGTCTTGACCCTTTTCCTTTTTTCAAACTCCATAAGCAATATTCCACCTAAAAGCAGTTCCATGTCCTGGTGTGCACTTTGGATTTATAAAAGAGAAAAAACAATTAATCAATTGCTATTGATAGTGACAACTCCCACTATTGCAATTAACGATTACATAATGTCAAGACAGACTTGCTTGAAATCTTGCACTCGTGTGAACTAAATTGGTTCCAACTTTGACTATTAACATAGATGTGGCCCTCCAACTATACAAAAATCTCTCAATGCCTTTTCGCATTGCTATTATTTTTGTTGATTGTCGAAATATCTGACCAGCTGTGGGGTTATTCTCAATTTAATACTGACTAGTTCTCGGGACTACGAAATTAATAACTGGACAAGGTTTCAGTTGTCTCTAGTGATTGGTTCTGGTGAAAGACAGAAATCTCTCAATGCCTTTTCGCGTTGCTGTTATTTTTGTTGATAGCCGAAATATCTGAGCGGGTTTGGAGTTATCCTCAACTTAATGCCGACTAGTATTCGGGGCTATGAAATTAAAGACCGGACAAAGTTCCAATTGTCTCTAGTGATAGGTTAGGGTGGAATTTAACCTCATGATTTTAAGAGGACAAACCCCTTAGTAACACTCTCGTCTTTTATTGAACCAATTAGAGTTTTGGAGACGTTGTTATGTGCTCTCATTGAGGATCTTATCTCAGGTTTAAAAAATTAATCTAATTCGTTCATTCTGTTTGACTCGTAAAATAAACCTGCAAAAAATTATAGTCATTAGACATCGGCATAGACATGAAAGAGACACATTTATTTTTGTAAATCATATTAATCTTTAACCATTGTTAATACAAATATATCTCTTGCTCAAGTTTTCATTGATGTCCGATCAGTATGATTTTTTATGTATGCAATAAATTCAGACAAATCAACTACAATGAACAATTTGAATTAGTTCTTGAGGCTCAATATAGGGAAAACGAAGCCCCCGATCCCTATAAGTGACAAGCTCAAAGTTATCCAAATCTTCATTATTTATTTATTTTCAGTTTCGGTAACAACTCCCTATATCATTTGATGGCAGGTTGGAAGCAACAACAGATATCCAGTGGGATAATGAGGAGACAGTAACAACTAAAAAATGCCGTAAAAGCTGGAAGAAACTGTACCTAATAAAAGTAGAATTACCCCCAGCTTATGTTCACTTACCCATTAAGTCTAAATTTACTGTCCAAAAAGTAGGCATAATTTGGACAGCAAGTGCATCACTTGGTATCGCATTAGGGAAAAGTGATTGACATGCAGCAGGTAGCCTGCTATATATGTGGTACAAATCATGCTGGATCTTACTATCATATGCGAAGTGATTGACATGCATCTGCAAATATAACATTTTATAAACATATTTGTGTTTATTCATTGCCATTTTATTTCAAAAAGTTCACTGAGTGGCTGGAATAATTGCAGAAAACAAGGGGGTCTTAATCTCTGGATTTAACTAACATGATAATATCTCACTACTCACTCACTCACTCTCTCTCTCTCACACACACATACAAAATGAAAACAAAGTCAAAAAAAAAAAAGGGAAAAGATTGTGGTGTCCTTTTGAGAGACTAGTCAAAAGCTGATTCAAAAATTGCCATTTCATACCAGAATAGACAATTCAATACTGTCTTCCTCTTTGTTTTTATGCCTCTTTATTCACTCGTTGGTTTGGGGGAAAGGATAAAACACAAGCGACAGAAGGAATGCAAATAGTTTGTCATCACCAGGAAAATAACAGGAAGGAAGGTAATTTCGTAGTCACTATGAATTTCACTGTCTTTGACACGAATAACTTCTCAATTTGTGGTAAGAATGGGGCTTCGAGTTTGTCGAGTAATTTAGTTATGTAAAAAAAATCAAGTTAATTGAATACTGGTTGATTGGACAATGTATGTCTTTAAGAAATAGATAATTAATGTGATTCAAAGAATATACTATAAAACAAATATATTTTGATTGCGTGGTTTTAAATATTTGATTAACCTGACCATTTTTAATAGTAAAGCGCTCGATCAACTAACTCTATATAATAAGTGGTTTGAATTCCGATGATGATTTTTCAAATATTTACGCTAAAATAACCCTTCAACCACAACAAACAAAAAATACACATTGATTCGA
>JABCMJ010017023.1:0-10957 GCA_014822125.1 Arbutus unedo
GAAATTATTCTGCCCCGTTCGACAATTCATTATTCGCGATAGGGGCCGAGAAAATTTTCTGGCGCGACATAAGTGAATCTTGACTTTCTTTTGAATTTGAGAAGAGTTTCTTGACCTAAATTATGAGACTGTAAAGTTTCATAATGCTCCTAAATTATTGTTGAATTTGTTGCTCAATCATTAAGTTAAATAGAGTGAACTTAAAATGTAAAATATGGTGTTGCTGCTGTTGTGAGGGTATATTAGTTTTGTTGCTGTTAAATGCAGCCATGTTCTCCTGCTTTTAGTCCTGCTGCTATTCTTTTTCTATGTGTTGCTGTTGCATGCTCTGTTCAGTTGCTTGATCTACAGCTCCTATTGCTGCGTGATATGCAGCTGCTGTTATGTTCTCTTGCTTTTATATCTAGTTAGTCCACAGAGTTTGATATCTGCTGCGTGCTGCGTTTTGCGTGCTATGCAATTGCTGCTATGCTTCTTCTGCTGCATGCTGCAAAGAAAAAATAACATAACTTGTATTGTTGTAGCCAATAACATAACTTGCAATGTTTTTAATCATCCAAAATAATAACTCAAGGATCTAATTTCTTGGTGCTTTCTTTACCAAGAGCATCAACACCATAATCAACATCACAGTGTTGCTGCTCTTCCGTTTCCCCATCAATTGCTACACGCTTTGTTTATTCAAATTGAACTATTTTCTTTTTGCGCATCATAGGTTTGTGTGTTGAAACTGAATATTGGTGTTTTGTGACTTTTGATAAAGACGTACAGAGATGAACTACTGACAGCCGACACGTTGTAGTTGAATATTTTTTTCATGACGTATATTGCTTTGTCTTGAGTTGGAAATATTTGTGGATACATATATCGATTTTTTTGTCACTTTTGACCAACGACAAGAAATGAACATATGTTAGTGCCAGTTGGAGATAGTTGAAGATGTTTTCCTTCACGTATATCGTTTTCTTTTTGTTGTCAAGGCTTCTAGTCTACTTTTGGGATTTAGATTTTAATATATAACTTTAGTTTTTGAATATTTGTGGGTACGTATATTATTTCGAAATGGGTATTTAATTTCGTTACCATTTATGTTTTGTATGAGTTTGGCTTGAATGAGACTATGGTTATCGAAAGTGTTCGGGACAGGTTGCAAGAATAGGACAATCAAATCCTAGAAAAAAATACTTTTTAAAATGGCAGGTTGCTATATCTAACATAAAAAAATAGTATTCTTGAAACGGTAATGCTAACTTTTTTATAGCATACTAAAAAATGCTATTAAAAGCTAAACCTATAATAGCGTGCACAAAACGATATAAAAAAATATGCCTATAATAGCATTTTAAAAACGCCATGGAATGACAAGACTTAATATAGCGTTCACAAAACGCTATACAAATGTACCTATAATTGTGTTCCGAAAATGTTATGGAATCTCAGACCTAATATAGCATTCATAAAACGCTATATAAAATGTGCCTACAATAGCGTTTTGAAACCGCTACGGAATGTCAAAACCTAATATAGCGTTCGCAAAGCGCTATAAAAACACACACACACACACACACACACACACACACACACACACATATATATATATATAATAGCGTTCTTAAAACGCTATGGAATGTCAGGATCTATTATAGAGTTCACAAAACGTTATAAAAACTTACATACAATAGCGTTTTAAAAAGACTATGGTTGAAGTGACTTTTAATAGCATGTGCTACGATAGCATTTGTGAAGAACGCTAAGAAAGGGTTACCATAGTGTTTTTGGCACGCTGTGGAATGTAATTTTTGTTGTAGTGCTTTCATGGAGCCAAAAGGCGAAGCTACAGTTTGATGTTGATATCTCGAACGAATATTAGCTTAACATTGTATGAAATTGCTAGTAGGTTTAATCTCAATGTTTATGCTCTAATCACTAGTAGAGTTAATGTAATGCCCTTAATATTTTATAAAATCCAACTTAATAAAGAAATTTTATTTAAATTGTTTGAGTTTGAATTTTTTTGGTGCCATTAAGATTAATCACGCATTAAAATTTACATGTATAATACATTACCTGAACGGGAACATACATATGATGCCAACACATGAGGAAATTTCGTTCCTATCATGCACCCCTATCACATAGGATCCTCGCTCATCTTCAACTTGAATGTTTTACCCATACTGGATTCTCTTACCCAGAATCAAGCCAAGACCACAATTGTCCCTAGTGATGACCACATAGAATGGTTTTTTACATCATCATCAACCCAGATGCTATTCTTTCCCAACTTGCATCTACATTTGCTGCAAAACCCCCAAACCAATTTTGTCCCATGGTTTTGACTCCAAAACCATTTCAGAGCTTAAAGCTTTCTCCAATGGATGAGGTGCCCATCCCTTGTCCTATGACCACCCTACTTCTCCTTAAACCCAATGGCAGCCATTGTCATTGCTATCTTTTCAGTCAGCCTCCCATGGCACCATGCAACCGCTGTAAAATCTTCCCAGGCTACACTCTATCTCCTCTCTATATAAACTCAAACCTCCTTCCTTTAGTCCACCACGAAATCATATAGACTTGAGAGATATTGTGTTGTTATTTATACACGTAAAGCCAAAGGAGAAAATTTGAGTGAAGGGAGAGGGAAGAAGGTGAAACCCTTTGTGGAGCCCAAATTAAACTAACTAAACTCAATCCAAGCTTTGAACCACCTGCTTCAAGGTAACTAACTCTTTCTCACTCTTCAATTTGTGTTTTAAATCCGTAGATTGAGCTTCACAAAGCTCCCTTGATGAAAACTTAGCTGAGATTTTAGAGAAAACGATTGTCTAACAGGTCACAATTACTCTTTGTTGTGTAAAATTGCACTAAAGTCATACACCCTGACAGATCACACTATTTTTATTGACCGGTCAGAACCACTCTTTGTACCTTAGAATGAGCTATGAAACTCTATGCTGACTATTCTCACTTGATCCAAACTAGTCAGGCCTGGCTATTGTCTAAACCAAATTACACATCCTGACTGATTAAAGTCATATCTTAATCGGTCAGCCTCACATTCTATTGGGACCATTTGCTGCACCCTGACCTGTCACACCTTCACTCTAACCGATCAAGGGTCAACACTGTTAAAGGCCATTTGACTATTCCTAATCGGTCAAGGCTTTACCAAAATCGGTCACAAGAAGGTATTGTTCATATTTCCTTTAGCCCAAAATATGAATTTTGAACCTATCCACTTGGGAACCTTAACCATATTGAATAACGGTCTTAAATCAAGAATTGACCTCCATGTGGGCGTACTTCAATGTCCATTAATAGGACATGACATATACTAAACACAAACCACATGCATTGCTTTGATGAATCCACTATCATATGCTTAACTACATGTTCAATTTATTACCTTGCATGCCTACTAAATGTTTCTTATGAGAATCATGTTATTGTTCAATATTGATAGTTTTTATTGATAAGCACCTGAATATTGAAATTTGTTAACTATTTGATACACTTGGATTTTCGTCCATCTTAGACTAGTGTTGAACTTAACATTCTGATGTCACTTAAACTTAGAGAAAATCATAGACACATGAGAATCGAGAAACGATTTTATCTCCTTGGAAGTTGTGTTTAGAATGCTTATCTGTATTATGACTTTAGCCAAACTATGATTTTTACCATCAGGTGTCTTTAACCAAATTGCATCTTGACTCAAGTTGGATAATTAGTCATGTCATGTATTGAGCCAACTTATATCATAATTTGGATTATATTCGCAAGTCCTGTCGTGTCTTTTAAAACAAAACATAGTGTTGTAGAAGTGAAGTGGGATATTTTGATGTCTAACACGATGTACAAAAAACATAATGACGTAGAGCATAATGATTTGGAACATATCGTACGGGAGTCAATGTTCAAAACTCTGGTAGTTGGGAACATAGTTTAGCATAGGGGTTGGGACCATATCGAACAGGGAGCATCATAGTACTAAATTATAAATTTTTAACTTACGAGCAATGCTTGTGTCGACCCAAAAATTTGATTTTGAAATAGATTGTTGACACGTATCATATTGATAGATACATGTGTCAAAAATTCTGAGAAATAGAACTAGAAGTTGTCTTTGGAGATATTATTACATGTGTTATACTCTAATTTATTTTTTGTACTTAGTTATTTACTGTTTTTGTTATTTATTACTTGCTCATTATATGATCATGCATTACTCTGATCTGTTGCATAAATTGAAAAGTACGAGTATGAATTTTTTTATTAAATTTTATCTCTCATGGTGCAACTTTCTTGTCTTGAGCCTTTCACACCAAGTACCAAAGACAACGTCGAAGAAATTGACTTTCAGATCATCAAAGATGGCAATACCAAGAAAGACCGGATCGTACCCTAATTTATTTAGATTGTCTTGGCTCTGTACTTTTCATATTGTAAATGCAATTTCCTTTAATTTTTGTATTATAATCAAACTCCTATTTTGTCTAGCTATGGAAAGAAATACAATTTGGTTTAATTAATTTTTTAAAATTAATGTCTATAAAAATTCAGGCCGTTACAATTAATGTAACTCCAATTGCTACTTGAAACGCATTAGAATATCTTTGTTTCTTTAAGGGTCTAAAAAATTTTTCGTTTAATTTATGTGATCCAAAAGTTGTTATTTGATTCATATTGAAATGTATAACGTAAATTGAGTGATTAAACATGTTTGAGATGAAATGAGAGGTGGAGAAAGGGTGTAGAATGATCAGGTCAAATTTTTGGACCATCAGGTCAGGTTTATGACCATTAGGTCACATCCCAGAATCATCCAGTCAGATTTAAAAAAATAAGTTTTTGACCAAACTTGACTGGTCAGATTTGAGACCATTTGGTCAGATCTGAAATTTGGCCTGAGATTTCAAAAATTTTAAGTCAATAGAAAAATCAGATTCTAGACCATCCGGTCAGATCTGGACGCGTGCTTTTAAAAGGGAGAAAAATCAGATTTTTGAGGAGATTTAACTTTTTTTTCAAAAGAGGATTTTCTCTTTTTCTCTCTCTCTCTCTCTCTAGGAGCCATCTTTTTCACTAAATTTTCACTCCAAACACTTGATTCCTCTTGATATTATTCAAATTCTTTCAAAATTCACCACTAATATCTCTAGATTAGTGGATATTTTAAACTTGGAGGCATCATTTTTACTTGAGATAAGATCTTGAGAATTCTTCACTACCATTGTTGCTCAAGTTTTGAAAGCTCAAATCTTTGAACTTAGGGATGTTTTCTCTTTGATCTATGAGTATTTTACATGTATTGACTTATATTTTTTCGTTTCCATCATAGATAGGGTTTCGCTTAACATTATTTTATGTTAGTTCTCCTTTGAATTTGTGGTTCCAATGTTAGATTTCAGTGCTTAACTACCATCTTTCCGTCTTTGTTTGGATTATTCTTTTTTCTTAGATTGGCTTTACCTATGTGTTTGGTTGAACCATATTTTGTATATGATATTGGTGAGTTGATTATGACTTAGAGTACGATGTGTGAGGTTTTGTCTTTGATAGATATAGATTTCATAAATGGCGGTTATTTGTTAGAAAGACACGAGGTTATCAATTGTGAAATGTCTACACTATAGACTTGTGATTTTTATGCAATTGACACAAGGCGTCGTGGTCTAGCCTCCGTGAGGAGATGTGGTAGGAATCATAACATAGTGGTCTAGCCTCCAATAGTAGTGGTGCTAGTGAAATATGAAACGATGCTAGCCTCCTTATAGGAGTGATGCTAGTTATTAAATTTGGCTAGCTTCCCGAGGGAATCATGCTAGTAAGATGCTTTATCGTGTTGGGCCACCTACGGGTGAGTTGCCGTCATTGACCATTGAATTTGAATAGAACTTATCAAATAATGAAATATTTAAGGAAATTGACAGAATAAAATCTTGACTTGTGAGATGAATATGGAAGCATTTGTATCATTTACCATTGGTTTAATGTTATAACTTGTATATCTTGTTTGAGATCGTTTGTGTCTTCTATCATGTTATTTCATACTCGTGTGATTTTGGCATAAACGTTCCTATTGGGCTTTGTAAGCTCATCCTATTTTTTTTAGGTACAGTTTCAGATACTTAGCATGTGGTGCATGACATGCATATAGTGATTCATGATTTTTGAAGACTTTTACTAGAGTTATCTTGCGTCTTTGTATTAAAATTTTGAAAGATTTATTGTAACTCAATTTTAATTTTGTTCTTTATTTTCACAAGAAAATGTAAAACGGTTAACTCCAGCGTTATTTTGAAAATTTCTTTTGGATTAGGAGTACTTTTTGATGTAATATCTTTAGACATGACTTTTGTTGCCTCATTAAATGAAATGGTTTGGGATGTGATCTTTGAGTGTTGCGAGATTTCATTTACAACATATTGTAGTAATAATATGTTAAAAAATGAGGGCGTGATAGTTTTGTTGTTGTAATTTCAATATTAAATACTCAATATCACAACATGTGACACCTTAGTTAGGCTGCGGTGCCAACTGTGAGGTTAAGCGTATGGGAGGAAAAGTCTCGCTGGATATTCAGATGGGTGGTCAAGGGTTTCATATCACTTGGTGGATGTAAATTCGGTAGTATTTATAATAAATCATGACCTTACCTTGTACAAGACCTTTTAAAAGCCGTGAGGGTGCCAAACCAATTGAAAATTCACAATTAAGCATGCTTGTCCTGGAGTAATTCAGGGATTGATGATCTATTGAGAAGTCTATAGAGATTGGATAGCCAAAATGGACAATATTATAAAAGGCGAGAACGGGTCGTTAAAAATGCTATCAAAGCTTGCACAAACCAGAAATGTGAGACAAATCTCGGCTCCACACAAGGATGTGTATTCCTAAATGGGAGAGATTGTGACACCCCAGTCAGGCTGTGGTGCCAGCTATAAGGTCGAACGTTTGGGAGGGAAAGTCTTGTTGGATGTTCAGATGGATGGTCAAGGGCCCCACATTGCTTAGTGGATGTAAGTTCGGTAGTATTTATAATAAATCATGACCATACTTTACAGTTAAGCGTGCTCGTCCTAGAGCAATCTAAGGTTGGATGACCTACAGAGAAGTCTATAGCGTTTGGATGGTCAAATCAAACAATATTGTACAAAATAGGAGCGGGTTATTAAACAACAACAGAATTAGTATAAAAGGAAATAACATATACAGCTACACTCCTTCCTCATTCGACATAAGAAGTAACAACTACAACTACACTTCATCATCTGACATCTCGTAGTCCGATGCATACTTCCTATTTTCTAGCACCGACGTACATTCACCAGTCAACGCTTGACTTGTTAAAGCAACAACCTCTTCGGCTAGTTGAACCATCTAATAGTGACAACAACGCAGTGACTCTTTTGTAGTCCACCTTATTCGTAGGCTCTATACACCTTGCCACATAATGAGAGACTGGAGCACTTAGGTCACGCAAATCGTTGTTAAGGTCGTCCTACTCCTCATTTCTAAAGGCATTGCATGAGCCCTGCATAGTAATTCTTCAAGCTAGACTGCTTCTCAAGCTAGTATGGATCCCTGTAGTGAGGCAGTTTCCATTGGCATGATGAACCGTCATCTTCTCCCACACGCGTCATCACACATAACCTATCTCAGAAGCACAATATTTGTGTGCCTCCTATATACATCGGCTGTATATAATACACTAATTTCATGCATCCATAACCCCAATTAAATGTCTAAGACACTAACATCTGATCAATGCATGTTATGTCATCCAATGGTATGCACTCATGTAATGTGTAATCAAATTTTGGATAAGAATGGACATTGACATACGAGACACTGGCATTTGATCACATCATGTCACTCATGTAAAAACAATGCACCATGAAATGTGTACTCATCACGTTGAACTTTTTGCTACTAAAAAGGGAAGGGCAATGTCCTATAACAAACTAGTGATCTTCCACCCCATAAAATACACCTATCATTCCCTGTAACAATGTCCTACCTTAAATCAAAGCATACACCATCCTCCCAACATCACACAACAATTGGACATGGAGGATCAGACGACAAACCATGGTCTATCGGTGCTTACAATAAAGTAATTTACAATATGTGGTACGGGGTGAAGTGCCGATTCGAGAACAAACCATTACTAATGTCACCATGGGATTCAAATGTTGGCCATGTCATCGAGGGTGTCGCATCTCGAACACTGTCATCTGATGTTAGAATACAATAAAATAATCTACAGTGAAAAAAACTATTCGACAAGCTGTGCAACCTAAAAATGTACCGCATGTACCATTGTCTGCATGTCCCTAAAGCATGTTTAGCTAGGCTATGCGAGGACATGCAACAAGATTCAAATGAAGTGACTTCCCAGTTGAAAGTAGGGATCAAACAAATGCAACATAAATTAGATAGCTTCCATTGGATTAAAAGTGTTAAAGATGAATTCGTCGACCCTAACCAAGGTCTAGAAGACATTATGAATGATGAAACTCACATCCGACAATGAACTATCAAACTTTGACGAAGATGAGGAAAAAAATGATGAATACGTCAAGTATGTGCCTTATGGATTGTGTTTCAAGAAAACACAATTCTACTGTTTCAAAGCAAATCAGAAGTCTCTATATGCATTCACGTTAGACTCTGATGATGATTAGCCTGCTATAGGGAATACTTAATTTATGCACTTGCATTTAAAGGTCTCAACCAATTTCTCTAGACAATTTAAAGTTCTAACATAGTTTGCAACAACGTATCATAAAATTAGACGACAAATCTCTGCAAAACAAAATATAAATTTAACTACTCAAGAAATTTAGCTACTTCAGAGCTTGGCCATATTTTTGGTCCCTCTTAATGGTTCTAATAAGCACCATTGAATTAGAACTGTCTCAGCATCTCTAATGATATCCTTAATCCCTGCCACATGACTCATCAATTCATTACCCGAATCTCCACGTGAAGCCTTTGAAAGACGTCACTGTGCAAATGATTTTCTCTTCTACCGTCTATAATCTGCATTTATCGTGCTTTTTGAACAATTGCAAAAAAAATTCTGCACTGAACTTCCAACTTGTTGCGCTAGACTAAAATGTTGGGCCATTTTAACGCACTTACAACTTCTCCCTCATATGAGGTATGATTCTAGTCTAGCATATAGTACAAGTCATGTTGCCATCATACTACAGTTTTTTAGCCTAGATCCCAAGAACCAAGCATCTAATCGAAGTGTTATTGGTACGCATAAAAACTCGAGCACTTCTACTGTAACGCATTCCCTACGATGCTTTCAACGGCATGTCGGATTTTATTAAGTGTGTTGTGGAACAAGGGTCCACGACCATTCAATCAAACCCTGAAGAATGACGTGTGAAGAATGATTGAGGAGCGAGGTTTCAAAGGCTGCATCACGTCATTACGAACCCCAAATGGTAGAATATATATACTACACAAAAACGCAATTGAGGGACACATACAATTAATGCGACATGTAGGTAGCATTTACGAGATGCATCTTTCAATTAATGCGAATTGTACCATGATCATGCGACATGTAGGTAGCACTTACGACATGCGTCCTTCAATTAATGCGCATACAATTCATGCGACTCGTGGGTAGCATTTACGAGATGCGTCTTTGACTTTCAATATTAGACCGCTGTAGAGCACACATGGCATAGGTAGGATTCCAAACATGCGACTTTAAGTAGTTTCATATATTGTTCGCACACAAAGTTACTTTGCTAATTTGCTTTTAGATAATTTAAATAAAAACCTTTGCCAATTTGTTTTAGCTTTTAGATAATTTTAATAAAAACCTCGGCGTAAGTGATTCAACGAGAGAGGGAAGAAACAACAATGCTCATAATAAATGACAGTTGTTATTTAGTGGTTGTTTTAATCATTTGGTCATAGAAATAGAAGTTGCTGGACAACATTGACAAAAAAGACAAATGCCATTTCATGAATTTGAGGGAAGATTAGTGTAAGAAATTACAAGAAAGATAAGCGGACTTACCCTTTGTGATAAGTCAGATTTCAACAAAAACCTCTCAATCAATTTACTTGCAATTTTTATTTCGCTGGGTTGGGAAAAAATTTGGAATCTTATGTTTCGAATAGAATTTTCTAGCGTCATTTACCAAAACTTCCTTCCTCATGATAAACTCCTTCACCAAACTCCTCGCAACAAACAGAGAGAAAACAACAGTCAAATTGAAATGTCTCACATGCAAGGTTGAAGGTCACCAGGATCCCAAAGAAAAAGGTGAGCAGAGGGAAACAAAAAGGCCTAAAAATTTCAAAGAAGAAAAAAAACAGCAGTTGAATTGTACACACTGTGAAGCGAAACGTTGAATAGCTGCACTACCTTACAACACCGGCGGAACATCATACCAATACCTTGAAATCGAAGGGAGTAGAAGGAAAAAAACAGAACCTATTAGCATGAAAAGCTTATTCTAAATAGTTAATATAACACGTGTACAAATTAATGAATATAAATGTGAGCTAAGTTGACATTATGATTATGGCAGTGGGGTTAAGGCAGTGCAATATTCCACCCCAAATTGCAACCTTCGAAAGCCAGAGCCAAGATTTAAGTATTTCAGTCATAGCAATTGCCAATCATCTTCCTGTGTACAATCCTCGGCATTATTCCCAGAGGACTCGTTCTGTTGAATCCGACCACTATCGCCCAACATCTCATAGTTACCAGCTGCCTTCGAAATATTGCGGGCATGAGTCACAGTAAATAACGGAGCACCCTTTGATTGATCAGCTAGCTTTGAAGCCCGGTCACAAAAGTCATCAAAATCATCTACCAACCGAAAAAAGGATAATACTTTGATCAATACAAGCTTCAATCTTTTTGTTTTACTAAATTGACATTTATAGAACCTATTCATCAAGATCTATCCAACAA
>JABCMJ010017036.1:0-24244 GCA_014822125.1 Arbutus unedo
GCATTTAAATTATCAAAGCTCCACGTGTATCCGATGGTACTAGATATATCTGTATTCGGTCTGTGTACACACATATGTGTACACATACTTTTCCTTTTGAAAAAAGAAAATACATTTCAAGCGGCTCTTCAAACGGCGACGTTTGTTCCGTAAAATCCAATTGCAATTTACAGGAGCGTCTCCTTTCATACTCAGCAGACGCAGAGGGCGTAGGGTTTAAGCCCTTAAACCCTAATTCTCTCTCTCTCTCTCTCACTCTCTCACACACACAAGCCGCTGCAACTAAAATCCTAAACCCCGACAAAGGATCCAGGAGCACTCCGCATTCCCATTCGACCACAGGTAACTGGAATATCCAGGACATTCAGAATCACTGTCAAACGGTCAATCGTAGCATGCCCGTCAAGCTCCTCTCAAACCTCCGTCTCCTTAACCAGTCTCTTCAGGCATCCCATTTCTCCGCCATGAAGCCAACCAACCCATCCGTCAAAAACTACTCCTCTCGGACCATCCCCATTTTCTCTCGCATATTCCCTCACAGGCTCAAGTATCAATCTCTCTCCACAAAATTAGGGCTTCCAAGAGAATATCTCGGCGTCCGTCAATTTTCAACCCGTGGTAGGCCCGGTTCGGGGGCTGAGGCTAGGCCTTCGAAGAGCCTTGCAGACGATGAGGCTGAACTCAGTGATTGGATCAGTGGGTTGAGATCAAGCTCGTTTCGAACTCATGATGATGATAATGAGAGTGATTCGGGTAGAGGTAGTCATAGGGGTAGGGGTAGGAATGAGAGAGGTGGGAGGGATGGGGTTAGAGTTCCATCTTTTAAGAGGCAAAGAGATGGCAATTCGGATGATTATTCAAAGTCGAATAGGCAAATGGGTAGCACATTTTCGAGGGAGAAAACACGGTTTGGTGGTAAATTAGGGGGGAATGATGAGCAATTTGTGTCGCGGAGGAGAGAGACTGATTGGCAAGGGGTGAAAAATTCTACAACGTCTAGGAGAGTGGGGAGAACTTCAGAATTCGGTTTTGGGCGGGATGGAGAGGGAGGAGGTAGGGGTAGTGGAAGAGGTAGTGGTGGATTGAAGGGAGGCGGGAAGAGTATAAAAAGAGCCTCTGTGACCTCAGATGAGGAAATTAGTGATGATAATGAGGGGGAAAGGGGAGGGAGGTTAACTAACAGAGGTGGGAGGGGTTTAGATTTAAGGTATGGGCGGGACCGAGAAGGAGGAGGTAGGGGTAATGGAAGAGGTAGGGGTGGATTGATGGGAGGAGGGAAAGGTATAAAAAGAGGGGGGTTTGTGACATCAGATGAGGAAATTGGCGACGATGATGAGGGGGAAAGGAGAGGGAGGTTAACTAATAGAGGTGGGAGGGGTTCAGATTTAAGGTCTGGGCAGAACAGAGGGGTTAGGAGTAATGGTCGTGGTGGATTGACGGGAGATGGGAAAAGTTTGAAAAAAGGTAGTTTTTTGACTTCAGACGATGAAATTGATGATGATGATGATGAGGAGGAGGAGGAGGAGGAGGTGGAGGAGGAAGCGGAGGGCAGGAAGAGTTTTAAAGATTTGACTAGTGAGAAAGAAGATGAAGAAGAAGAAGAAGAAGACGACGACATGCTCAAGAATGCAAGTTCTCTTTTTGCAGGAAAGAAAGGAGCTAGTGCAAAGGCTGTGCCTATTTCGCCTGGTAGAAATGACTCGTACTTGAGTGAGAGCAGGTTTGGTTCGGAACATTCTAACCATGTAGTTTTTTTGGTGATTTGGATCTCCTGCATTTGTATTCATGAAGTATTGGGAATATGTCATCTTCTTTACTGGAGGACGGTGGATTAGATAAGCAAGGCGGAATAGATGTAAAGAGGAAACTTTGGGTAAAAGGCAATTTTACGCTAAGAATTTCAGGAAGTTTGAAAAAAGTGAGGCGGTTAGTTTTTCTCTAATTCGTGAATAGAAAATTGTTCGCTAATGGATAAATAGAAAATTGAAAAAAGGGTATTGCTGTTTAGTTTATTTATCCACACTTTTGATTGCCGGACATTGCTAGGAAGCTTGAATCAGGATTTTAATGAATTCGACAGTGAACATATTCTCAAAATTTCCTTTGGGCACATGTAAAAGGATTATTCACAACAAGGTTGAAGTAGATAGAGTTGAAAGAATTATATTTTAGTTCTTGTTTGCATTTCAAGTGACGGAAAGGTTTTAGGACCGATACAAAGAACCATGCTTTATGTGTTCATGATAAATTTACTTACAGAAGTTGAAGATAATGGTTGGCAGACCAGAAGGGCAATACCATTAAGCTACTTAATTGTATATTAGATATACATACAGGTGCATATAAATTTGTGTGTATGTGCAGCAATAATAATCTGATGTGTTTCTGAGGTGCTGTAAGCCACCATTGTGGATGTAGTAATCTAAACTCTTCTATGCCTGTTTGTCGCGGGAACAACAACATTTGGCTGCTCTGGTTGGTACAGATGAATGCGAAAGCACGATTGTCTGGGAATTAGAGAGGATAGGGCCCGTAGATAGAACTAAATGGCTTGGAGTTTTGCCTTGGTTTGCATTTAAGGCCCTGTTTAGTTAATTGTATTGATAATCAGCCTGTTCTTTCTATTTTCCTTTTGTTTTCTGAACGCTTGATTTTTGTTATGTCCTCAGGTTTGATGAATGTTCAGTTTCTCCCTCGTCCTTGAAAGGAATTAAGGATGCTGGATACGAGAAGATGACTGTGGTGCAAGCGGCAACACTTCCTGTCATTCTTAAAGGTTTGTTTTTCCTAGATTGTCAAATAAATTTAAGAAAGGCTTGCGACCAAGAGCTGTAACTGTTTTCTTTTTTTCCCCTTTTCCCTTTTTTGTTGCTTCTAAACACTGCTTTCTTTTCCATAATGATTCGGAGGAGTAAGTTAACAGTTTTCATATCAATTGGTTTGCACAAATTTAGTACTGATGTAGTGATGAAAGATTGAATGGAACTTGGCATTTAGTAACTAATTTGTTAAACAAGGAGCCCTGATCATTTCTTCCTTGGGCCGGCTGCCTTCAAGGGAGGGAGGGGAGTAATAGAACACAGGGGAAGTAGTATAAGGATGAAGTGCTGACTCTGCCAATCATTTTCTGTCTGCTTACGGATGTGCTTAAATGGTCACTATCTTCGTGAAGGGATGGATTGGGGTAGGTAGGGATTGTTGTTACTTTCGTAGCGCTTGCTTTTACCTCTGTATATCGCTTCCCCTATCTGAGATTTTTTCCGTCAATGTCAAGCCTGCTGATGGCGTCCTCCCAAAAAACCCGCTATAGGACAGAGAGAGAATGTTTTCTAGTTCTATAGAGAAGAGCGGCGGAGTACCATGATAGGGGCATGACTCCTTGTTTATCCAAACAGGAAAGAGCTTTGCTTGCTTCGTGTTTTGGTTCTTTCATGCAGGGCTCTTCTTCCGTTTTACTTTCTTTTTGGGGTTAGTAACTCAGGCTTTGGGCTCCTTGCACCCAAAAACCAGAAGATAAACAGGAAAATGAAAGGGAAAGTTACAGTTGAGGTTTGCTGATAGTAGTGTGTTCACGATGTGGATGGGTTCCACTTGCTTGGTATTTTTTTTTTTGTAGCGTGTTAAGAAGAAAGTGATTTTGAACCTAACATGATTAGATTCAATGAACTTACGCCTCTGGAAGTTGGCCTAATTCATGATTCTTGCTTCTATTTACATGAAACCTGTTTCATTCAATTGTGTTTTGTAGGTAAGGATGTTCTTGCCAAGGCAAAAACTGGTACTGGGAAAACTGTAGCATTTTTGGTAAGAACACTTTATCTTTAGTTGTACATGTAAAGTTAATTGTCAACAACTGCACTGTTTAAATTTGAGGGATTTTCTACTCTCTAAATCTCGACTGTTTTGGTGAATCCTATTATGATATTACCGGTGTTGCATATTTTTTTTATCTAGGTCAGTGTTATCTTTTTTTGCATTTCAGCTTCCATCAATTGAAGCGGTTGTCAAAACACCCCCTGTTGGTCCTGATCAAAAGAGACCCCCAATTTTTGTGCTTGTAATATGCCCAACTCGAGAGCTGGCCAGTCAAGCAGCTTCAGAGTCTAACAAATTGTTGAAGTATCATCCTTCAGTTGGCGTTCAAGTTGTTATAGGAGGCACAAGACTTGGTCTAGAGCAGAAACGTTTGCAAGCCAATCCATGCCAGGTGAGTTTCGTATCAAACCATCTAATTTGTATGAGTATCTAAAGTGTAAATTTTTTACTTGCCGAGTTTCTTATCATAGCAACTACCAGCTTGTAAGGAATATAATTTATTATTCTCATTACAAATTAAACAAGTAACCATCCAGCCACGGTATTGTAGAAAGTAACAGCATAGAGGACGAATAAAAGGTTTAGTTTTGATTTGCTCAATTGTAACTGCAAAGGGATCCTTGTTACAACTTACAACCCAATAAAACACTTCTGTTTGCTTGTCAGCGTGTAGGAACTGTGTGCAAGCAACTTGGTTATGCCATTGAATGATTCATTTCGTTTTTGTATACTTTGTTGTATATTAGCTGATAGTTTTTACTTAGATTCTTGTAGCTACACCTGGAAGACTGAAGGATCACATTGAGAATACTGCGGGATTTGCAACTCGGCTCATGGGTTTGAAAGTCCTTGTGCTTGATGAAGCTGATCATTTACTAGATATGGGTTTCCGCAAAGATATTGAGAGAATCATAGCTTCTGTCCCTAAACAACGTCAAACACTTCTGTTTTCTGCTACTGTTTCAAAAGAGGTTTTGATTTTGACCTTTCATTTTAGTGTGGTAATAAGTTCTGTGACTTTCTTCTTAGAGAGAAGTTTGAATGTACTTCTGTTATGTAGGTCAGGCAAATCTGCCATATTGCTTTGAAAAGAGATCACGAGTTCATCGATACAGTTGGAGAGGGTACTGAGGAGACACACGCACAGGTAAACTGAAGGCCAACTGCAATTGGTTTACTAATATATTTTGGTTCTGTTTTCACTGGCATCTTGAATCCTAAAATATTGGAGACTTACAGGTCAGACAGATGCATCTAGTTGTTGCTATGGACAATCATTTTCCACTACTGTATCTTCTGTTGAAAGAGCATATATCAGATGATGTTGATTACAAGGTACAGTGCAGTTCAAAAGTTTCTTGTCTGAAATTTGTCTGCCAAACTATTCTTAAAAAAGATGAGTTTAATTGGTTCAAATTCTTTTGGGAAGTACTAGAAATGGTATATGACTGCAATGCTTGACTATTTTAGTTGGTTCAATTTCTTTTGAGTATCTCGGAACACGATACCCTCGACATAGCACATCAAAGAAAACAAATTCACGTAGCTCGCCCAATTGTTTGGGGCTTAAGGCTCAGTTTGGTTTGATTTGGTAATTGTTGCTTATGACGTAGCCATTTCTTGGTTGGCGTCCATGTGTACCAATTTGCCCCGAGATTGTGGTCTTGCTTTTAATGTCCAGGACTCTTGTTTGTCAGTGTTGGGATGGTCGTTTTGATTTTTACCCCGGGAAATTGTTTTTTGCAGGTTCTTGTGTTCTGCACAACTGCAATGGTCACGAGGCTAGTTGCTGACCTCCTTGGTGAGCTTAATCTCAATGTTCGCGAGATTCATTCTAGAAAGCCACAGAGTTATAGAACGAGGGTCTCTGATGAATTCCGGAAGTCAAAGGGGCTTATTCTTGTGACTTCTGATGTTTCTGCACGTGGTGTTGATTATCCGGATGTTACCCTCGTTATACAGGTATCGTGTGGATTTCCTAGTTTCTAAGAAGTTGAATCTCATGGTTTTTTTTTATTTTTGTACGGTTGAGATTCTGTTAATGCCATGTCTTCATTGAGATATCATTAACTGTCAAAAAGAACAAGTTGAATCGCTTGCTTTGGTGAATAACGCAGTCATATCTTTTTGAGCATTAACGGGTATGTCAGATTACGTTACATATAGTGCCTTCAAGTTCATCATCCTCAGGAGCCCACTTATTGAGTTGGGCACTTGTGAATCTATGCTACTGAAGTGAGGGAGGAGATTCTTTGCTTGAAATTTGTGCTAATATGTTTTTTCACAAAATTAAATATACCATTGTTATTTCTCAGGCTGCCACTTGCTGAATGAAATTTTATTTGTGATTGCAGGTTGGCTTGCCCTCCGATAGAGAGCAGTACGTACATAGACTTGGTAGAACTGGTCGTAAAGGTAAAGAAGGGCAGGGCATATTGTTGTTGGCACCTTGGGAGGAATCCTTTTTGTCTTCTATTAAGGATTTGCCTATTGCAAAAGCCCCATTACCTTCGCTTGATCCAGAGACAAAGAAAAAGGTACTGTTGGAACTTACAGTTCTTACTCCTAAATTCCTGATCTTGAATTTTGTTAAAAGGTTTTTTTTCTTCCCCACCCATCAGCCAAAAATTGTAGCTACTAGCTAGGGACTTTTCCAGCTAAACTAGCTGGGTGATCTCTTCTTTTTGGACAAGAACATGCTATCTTCTATGTGCAAATTCTTGTTGTTAGTCACATCATGTCTTCTATCCGGATAAAGAAATATTAGCTTTTATGTGTAAATACTTGTTCTTAGTCAGTTCATATCTTCTAATTGGATAAAGAATAGCTATCTTGTATGTGCGAATTCTTGTTATTAACGGTAACTTTTTGAGGAAACTTGGTATGTACTACTAACGAATAACCAAACAGGTGGAACGGGCAATGTCTCATGTAGAGATGAAAAACAAAGAAGCAGCATACCAGGCATGGCTTGGTTACTACAATTCCACCAAGACCGTGGGTCGGGACAAGTACAGACTCGTGGAGCTTGCAAATGAGTTCAGCCGATGCATGGGGCTTGACACTCCCCCAGCAATTCCTAAGCTTGTCCTTGGTAAAATGGGCCTGAGAAACATTCCTGGGTTGCGTTCAAAATAGATTTGCTGCCCTTATGGTTCTCATTAGCGTTGATAATTCCAGACTGCAAATGGAAGTTCCAGCAAAACTTTGGTCCGGTTTTTTTTTGTTGTGACCCAAAGGAAAATGGTTGTATCATTAAACCCTCTCTAAAAGTTTAGGCCTCTGGATTATGCTGTTTACAAGGAGGAATTAACCATGTTCGTATTTATAGGAAACATAAGGGAAATGATAATAGTATACCAGAGTATCTTCATTGGCAGTTGTATATCAGCGTTTACTTTCTATTCTTTCCTTCGTGAATTTTCATTGCTACAAGTGAGAATCTTGCAATTACTTCCCAATGAACCGATTTGAAGACCTTTTGATTCTAACAAGTGGATTGTGATCATATTTCTTTTGTAGTGATGGTTATCAGTATTTTGTTGCGCAATGAGTATATCTTGTTGAACATATGTAATTATGTATGATGGGAAACAGAACCACGAAGCACTACTAATATAATCCACCAGGATGTAGTTTCAGTATTGCTCCTACATGATCTTCAAGCTGAAATTGTAGTGTCTAAACTGCAGCGCTCCAGTTAGGGTGCTCAATGCAGAGTAAACTTTCTATAGCTCTTTGCTAGTTTTCTGTTGGTCCTTTGAATTGCTCGATTCTGCTGTTGTTTTCTGTTCCTGGGTCTCTGCTTTCTTAAAATTCTGTTGTATCTTTATCTAGATCTTACAAAGACTTTTATCTTGAACCATACTGGCTAGCCTGAAACTGATCTGGGTGCTTCTTCTCTTGCTCCTCCACCAAACTCATAAAGGCACTCGAGCCAAGTCAATTTTTCTTATCGTTAGTCTAGCCAGAGCTACTACTAATAGAAAAGGTAGACAAGACAAATTGACCAGGACCATTTTTGTACCCGAATGAATGAACAAGTTGCGTTGGTCTCAACATGCCGAGTCAAGGAAGTGTATAAACTTTTAACATCCCCCAAGCCCCTACCATCTCTACTATTAGTGTCTTCAATGCTCTGGCTGTGGAAGATCCCTGTCAGTGAATCATCATCATCCTTACCTAGTTACCTTCCAGCTTCCAAAACGATCCTATCATTCTCCCATAAAACGGAGAATGTATGCATGTGTGCGTTTGTGTTTGTGAGATAAGTTTATCTTTTTCCATAAAATAAAAAATATGTGAGAGAGAGAGAGAGAGAGAGCAAACTTCATATTTGACCAGAGGAAGAATATTACAATAAGAAATGTGACGCACGAAGCAAGTCGGGTTTTTTTTTTTTTTTTGATAACCGATGCATCTGGGATAAAGTTTAGAGTCCCCACCTATTGCCGACTAGGTGCGAGTCCAACCCATTAAAAACATGTTGTCCACAACAAACTCAAAACCATATTGACACGTGATTGTCCTTGCATATGACATTTCTCAACTTTCACAGGGAAGTTTTAAACCTCGGAATTCCCACATCAGGAAAGAGTTTACCACCTAAGCTCACAACTTTTAGTTCACGACTGCGCCCCACCCATAAGCCCAACTACACAATCCTCTGACAGTGTGATACCATTGGCAACAAGCAAGATGCCCTGATGAACTTTTCCACACTAGCCTTTACATTGCACTTGCAATAAATTTTCGAAGAGACACAAGCATCAAGTCACCTCTCAACAATAGGACATCCCCTAGGCATGTGTTTTTGGCATGAGGAATGACAAGTCATTAGCCGAGCACGCTCGCCATGCGGGGGTGCCATTGCATCGTAGAGGCAACTTAGCTTGTCAACCCATGGCAAAATTCGAAGACAGATGAGAAGGGCCATTTTTCTCACAAAGAGCTCATCAGAGAGAGGCTCATGAAACCGAGGATTAAACTAAAAATCAATGTGAAAAGGTGTTGCTTATCAGAGTGCACATTACAATTAAGAATGTCCATAAAAAAACAAGAAGCATTCAAGATTTGATGAGTACGCAACTCTTTGACATCTAATTTCATCTTAATGAAGTTGCTGTTGTTACAATGTTAACGTCCTGAACAAGAACTAAAAATGGCTAGTGCACAGTGATTTTATCAATCAAAACCCTAAGACAGTGGGAGGTACAACCTGGCAGTAATAGCTTTATAACAATGTAAAACCCTAGTAACTAAACCACAGCATAGTTCTCAATGGGAATTACAATCTGTCAAGTCCTATAAGAGAAACAAAAGAAAAGAAAAATCTAGACACTTTCTACTTCCCCCTTTCCGCCATGCTTCCATGTCGTCGGAGAAGGCTGTGGGTTAAATGTGACGCGGTAGTTACATACAAGCACTAAACAAGGATAGAGGGTGACCGTATTCATTAGCAGGATTTAAGCGATCATCTTATCAGAATAATTGGTAGTGAGAAGCTTTCTCATTTTGATTTATTATCATTTTCTACCTGGTTCAGAAATGCAAGGGGTGGGAAATCCTCTTCTTCCAACTGATAATTCCTTTGGGCCACCGATCTGGCAAAATAATCAAAGCCTCCTGTTAAAATAATACATTGACAGCATCACAAAGTGATTCCAGTGATTGATCGGAAGCGAAGGAATGAAAGAGAAAACAATTGTCTAGGAAGATAAATCCAGCCATAGCATGAAACAATCAGTGCATTTTGCCGCTTAGCTGCTACCGACTCGGTTCCTTGCTCTTGACGAAGCTAACTTGGCTTCCTCTCTTTTGACTTGTTCTACGCCTACTCTAGCAAGAGCAAACTGCCAACAGCTAAAATAGCTCTCTAAAAGTGTCACCTACTTTTGTCGGCCAAATAAACCTGTGAACTCTTTAGACCAGGAGAGCATCAAAACACTCTACAACCTGGGCTCAAAACAACCAAATCCCACAAGTTAATCTAGTACTGTGTTCCAGCAAAGGTGAGAGGAGGTTCACATGCTGATTTTTAGACATCACCGAGGCAAGTCAAAAAACCACCTGAAATAGTTTTAAAAGTTGATCCTGATGGCTCACACTACTACCAAGCATGGATAATACTATTCTCAAGTTCCATAGAGGAAAGGTGGAAACAGTTGGAGATACAATAAGAGAGACTCAATTGCGATGGTCGAACCACGTACATAGTAGAGCAACAAGGGGACTAGTAAAAGTGAATGGCGTCTATGAGGATAATAACTGCTCAGAAGTAAGCGAAAGAGGAAATAGACTGAGGCTAAAAGAAAGGACGCATTGCCTTTAGCTAAGAACATGGCTTTGCATGGAGATGATCGGGAAGGACAGGAGGAGGAATCTAAATAGGTAGTTCCAACTAATGGCGATCAATGCATGTTGCTAGAGCAAAAACACTATTCTAGTAGCATTATGGCCTTCTTTCACATAGCCCATTCAGTAGTACAGATTCTGTAGTTTTTGTTCAGTTTATTCGTCTATTATCCCTACCTAAGGAAGCTTCAGTAACTAACTAGGAAAAGAATCTTGGGATCCAATTTGATTACTAAACTCAATGTTTTGGAACAACAGTGTACAGAGTTTCATATTTGATGTTTTATCTGGTGACATAGTGACACTGAGTCCATATTTATCACAAGATAACTCGGGCCCCACAAATAGTAGTCAAACCAAGTTTGTATGAGCTTTAAAAGAAGCAATTACCTTCGGGGATGGGGTGAAGATGGCTGATTTGGTGATGAGCGTTGAACAGAGGCCCTGCGAAACTGTTGTTCCTTGGCTCCCTCGCATAGCTGTGGCTGTTCGTTCATACCAGAGAAACCCACTGGCCCAAGAGACCCGAACTCGAGCTGTTCAGTATGTGAACTATAACTTGCATTATGGTCAAATGGATACAACATGACAACAGATGGAAGAGTTTGTCCATTTGATGACATTCCACTTGGGTTCATCACTGGTACCTGAAACGTGCTATATGCCATATTGGGAGGAGCACTTTGATTGGAATCAGAGCGTGATGGACCATTTTGGGAATGTGATTGTGACCGTGAGCTTGACTTCTCAGTTTGGCTGCGACTGTGATTGCGGCCAGCAGCTCTCGATTTTGAATTACTGTTCCATTTCCCTTCTCTACCACCATGGTTGTCACTTCTATCATAGTGGTGATTTCTCCTTCTGGCACCTGGAGAATTTTGCTCTGCAACGGCAACCTTCCGAAAAGAGAAAATTCAGAGTAAGAAACCAATCGAAGTGACAAGTGTCAACACTTATGTTATCAAACAAAACTAACAAAAGCAGAAGCTGACCCATTACGGACATAAGCAGACTAGCATTTAACAACTGCCTTAGAGTTTCTAGGATATTTCATACATGCACTGACCCTGAAAACAAAAGTCAAACAGAAGAAGAGCCCTGCTCTAAAGAACCACGCAAAGGATAATGTTAAACCTGACTTCTGTAATATATACTTATTACACATGCGGAAGACCGACTGCTGAAGTCTACTATACCATCTTCTTCGACACGAACTTCACAAGCTGGACCAAGAGCAAGCAGAGGCACAGACTTCAGTTAGTTTCCACCCCCGTGTGCCAAATGACCTTTGGATACAAGTAGATAGGTGTACCTCTTTTCATACACCCTAGCACTATTGATGTTACAACATTCCAATTTTCCAATGCATGGATCACGGCGAAAGGCATTATAGACTGGTATATTGTACACAACTGTCTCAAGTGCATGGGGGTGAGAAAAAAGCTATTCAGCTTAGAATTTTGAGCAGATTACCCTATCATTGCCTGGTATACAGCATCTACAAACACTGGCCTGCATGACTAAGTGAAAAGCTTCAAGGGTAACTTCTTTTGGTCATTTTGATCTGCTTCAAAGGTTAATGGCAATTCAGCTATTGCACAAAGGAAGACCTAGCTCACCCTTATCTCGTTGCTTCGTGTTAGAATCACTATAATGTTGGCACGTAGCTGTAGCTGAACTATAAATAATATAAGGAACAATTGGCCATTTATTAGATCAAACTAAATTTCTTATTCCTCTCACGCTCTTACCAAACCATGGCCATGGTGCTATAACATGGTGAAGGAAAGTTGTCAGTACGAGTGCAACACTTGCATGCAAACAGCTATCCATACCGTACTATGGTCACTTTTCTACATTCAAGTTTTAACCAACAAATTAAAGATGAACCATCGAATACATATGCATAAAGTAGGGGTTGCACAATGAAGCTCATACAGCAAGCACTATGGTCACAGCATTTATCAACATTGGACACAATAACATTAAAATGATTAAAGAACATCAATCTATAGTCGCACAACACCATTTTTCAAGCAATACAAGTGAACAACACAATAAATAGAGCTGCAGGGGAGAGTTGACACCTTCTGTAAGCCTGGTCCATCCAGTGTGCTACAGTAAGCAAAGGTAGAAGATTTTGTTCAAATAGCATGAGAGAAAAACAAGCATCAAACGTATAGAACACAGTTTATCCAGCAACATTGTTTGGCCTTCAAATTGGTCTAAAGAACAGTTAAAAAAATACAGCAGAAAAATAGAATTATTAAACCCAACAGCAAGGAAATATACAACATGAAGTGGTATCTTACAGGATTCGGCAGATAGGTTCCGGTCCCGCCACGATATCTTGGAATCTCATCAGCATGCCATTGATAGACGTTGGGAGGTCTATTAGGAACAGATTGGAGTGGAGCAACAGGAATAAGCTGATGACCATAACCCATTATCTGAGTAAATACATTTGTGTTGGCTGAAACAGGTCTTCCGGGACCATCCCAAGGGACACGGCCTTGTAGGTACATAGGCGGCACCATGACAGGTGAATGGTAATTCAAAGGCCCATGGTACTGTGGGTTTTGGCAAAGCCTCCCAAATCGCAAATTTTGGCAATGGCTAGTAAAGTCGCTGTCAAGAATATCCGGCTTATGTTCATCACCAGTCTCAACAAAAGCAGTCCTCCATGAAGAAGTACTAGTACTTAATTGCTCGGACTGGTCAATCTCCTCAGTTGAATTCAAATTCTCTTCGCCACCAAAATGGCTTGTCGAAGCATCAGAACTTCTCATTTCAGGTGGAACATTATAGAAAGGAAGCATTGTAATGAATGGAACAGGTGGTCCCGTAGGATAAAATGCAAAAGGACCACACTCAGAATTATCCATCGATCTTTCGCGAGAACCAGGACTTAAAAGTACTGGAGTAATAGGTGTCATCGAGTCCGACCCACTTGTCTGAGCTAGTTCATAGCTAGACAAGTGTTGCCTCATACCATGAAAAGAACCAAAAGGCTGAGGTCCCGAGTTTCTTTCATCCACTTCACTGCTCATCATTGACAGGGAATTCCAGTCCCTCTCATCCTCAACTTGAGTACTATTCTCAGACACATTTCTATTTTTTCCATACCCAGAAGACAGCTGAGCAACAACTGTTTTCTTTCCCCTTTTCTCCCTTGTATACTTTGAGACCTTTGCTGATGATCCATCCCAAGAATTCTCTGAAGAAGTTTTATACCTTGTAGAACTATTGTGGGAAGCAGATGAGAACCTTGGGCTCGTCGTTCTCTCATCAAAGCAAACATCATTTCCTCTGTTATCTTGATATGGGGAACTAAATTCACGATCTTCCCGCATTGACCCCCTGTTTTCTTTGGTGAACCTCTGCTTAACTCCCATTGAGCTACCAGAACCACTTAACCGAGACGAGGAAACAGAATCAAAACTTGACTGTGGCTTCTCATTGGACTGACGAATTTCATAATGTCCACTATCAGACTCAAAGCCTCCTGTGGAACCCACATCCTGCCAGAAATCATTAGTGGTCTCTCCTGGGTTCATTTGTATGGAACCAAAATTCTCATTTCCTGGCTCAAAAGAATCATGCAAATTTTGGGTCAATCCAGGAAAGTAATGGGTCAATGGTGGAGAAATGAAACCTTGAGGAAACTGCATGTTTGAAAAAGAAGGATTATTCGAGGGTATGTTTGGGGGAAACATTCCAGCCATATTCCTCTGAGCATATTCCATTGAAGTTAGAAAGGATGGTGAGAAGTGAAGAGGTCGGTGAGCAGATGCTAAATTCAGCGGCACATGAACCTGTCCATTAAGACTTGAAGATGCCATCAAGTTGATAAGATCTTGCTCTTCCTGATGCATCCCATGGGTCCGACTTATAGAAGAAAATTCATCACCACCCAAATCACGGTGGTACCTATTGAAACTGCTGCTCGAGTCAACCGCAGCATCAAGTCTCTGATCATATGGCATTTGTCTGATAGAAGAAGTATCTTCGGTGGAAGATCGAGGACTCTGGTTCACTAAAATTTCAGATCCTGGGTTATTCCACCTGCTACTATCCTGTCTTGTGGAGGTAGGCTGAGTTTTCCCACTTACTGGTGTTTTGTTCTGCCTTCCTTGAAAAGAGACATCACTGTAATCGTCAGAAAGCTCAGGACTAGAGCGTGTCCTGGCAAAAAGAAACCTACCATGAACGTCATTTACCAAACGATGAGATCTAACCCTTCTCTGATGTGCACCCAAATTAGAGCCAAGTTCTCCTGCAACCGGATCTGATACCCTTGAGCTGCCCAGATAGCCATAAGTTTTTTGGGTTTGAGTAGGAGCAGCTGCAAAAATGCTAGGATTTCTGGATGTGCTTTCTGTGGGAAAATTGCTATGTTGGGAGGAAATGTTATGTGAATGGGATTCAACAACTTCAACTTCGCGACCAGAACTGTGTAGTTGATGGGATGTAGATAATGTCAAGTAACACGAGTCAGTTTTTGGGGCATCAGGGCGATTACCACTGCCATGTCTATCCCACGTGTTCATAAAGAACTGATTTACTCCATAAACTAGGTTCTCTTTGGGGCAGTCAAGTAATCTTGCCAGCCTTTTAGCTCCAAATGCAAATGCACTGCGTATCCTAAAAAAATTACCTGGTATAAAACAGATTAAGCCAATATAAACTAAAAGTAAACAGATCCAACTAACATGCAATAACTCAAGAAGAATGTAATGTAGCTACAAAAAATCCTTCTTGAGGACAGAAACCAGCCAAGAGTTTGAACAAGTACTTAGTATTCAACAAGTACCTTTACTAACACTACGTCCAAGGTTGTTGTTTATGCGCAACGGATCAATAACATTGAAATGTTTGGAGACAAAATGCTGGCCCTGATTTTCTTGGCCACTGGGGAAAACAGCATATACTGAACTACAGGCATCCAGAAACACTTTGCTAAGTAGTAACTCTCCTCTATCCCTTCTGGGATGTTCCGCTGTAGAACATTTAAATCAAAATGTTAGAAAAGGCAGATAGGGATAATACTTATTACGGGGTCATTCAATAAGGCAATAGATGGCAAGCCCCTATGAGTTATTACCCGTTACATCTGGAAGTGAACTAATGGGCACAGGACCCCATAGACTAACACAAAAATTATCCCAGTCAAAGTTACTAAAGAACTCCAGAAAACGGTAAAGGACCTGAAATAGCAAAGAAAAACATTCAGATGGAATATCAACTAAAAGATGGAAGAACATTGTAACCATACCAACCTCTAGTGGTCCAGTAAAGGAATTGTTGTAAACATGAAAAATGTAAAGAACCAAGGTCTCCAGGGCATAAGTTGAAATAAGTCCATGGTGAGCACCCAGTATGCGGCTCTCATAGTAACACCACGCCTTGATCAATATAATGCTACGCTTGAGTAAATGATTCTGACTAATCAAATGATCAACCTGCAAAAGAAATTTCCATCCAGTACAGGCAACCTAACATCGTCAGGGCTCATATTTTCCATATCAGAATTTTAGTTTGAAGGTTTTTCTACATAAAAGTAGTTTGAAGGTTAGTTCTTATAAGAAGGAAAATCAAAGGAAGCGAAACAAATAACTAACCTCCTCTAGGAAACAAAGAGTGCACAGTCCACCAAGCTGATTGAATGATATGTCTACCACAATATTTTCCACAAGACATTTTATGATCTTTACCTGAAATTAGATGAGATCAAGCAGTTGTCAACGGTAATATGTGTTTACATGTCATTTGCCTCATCTGAAATAAAAAGGAGACTGATGTTCATTTAAGAGAAAATAGAATAAGCTTTAAAGTTCAATCACGTACAGGTAAAGGTTCTTATCAGAGAAAAACAAAGTGGCCCATTAGCTAAAACTTTAGTAACCACATCTTCTATTTAGCGACAGAAGGAACCTGAGTTGTCATAATATCTGCACAAGTTCCATAAATCTAACAAGTCACAACTTTGTGAAACTAGTCCCACTAGTGTGTAAGGGTACTGCAACATCCAGCAAATGGACAACCATGCGTACCAACAAGGTGAAACAACCACTTACAAAATCCATTTGAAGGAAGGATAGCATTTCAAAAGTCATGGCATATACTGCAGATTTTTTAATTCACTCTGTTCAAAAAAATTATCAAGTAGTATGTAATAAAGCACGTTACTGATAAAACAAAATACTGCTACCTATGAAGCAAGCTGGTCAAGATAAGTGTCAAGTAGAACAAGCATATCAACAATATTATCAACTCAATAAAAACAATGTTGCTAAGAAGACAAGCATAATAAAGGGAAAAGCTGAAAACAACTGGCCAAAAGGTGTACAGAAAATAAGGGTTCAAAAGAGGATGTACTTCTGCTTGAATGTACTGAACTTCCTTCACACGAAATTCAGCATTCTCATTCTCTTCCTCATCCTTCAGCATATCACGGACATGATTAGCCCATGTGTCCTTCAAGTCCTCATTGTTGCTGAAGGCTGTTAAGTCAATGTCTCCATCGGGCAAATAAGTCTTGAGGGGTACAGACCCAAAAGTGAACACCTGTAGAGAATTAGAAGTAGCCAAACCAAACTAAGCCTCTGTGTCACAATCAATTTGGGTCAGATACTGAATAGAATTAGAAGTATCAGGTATAAATAAAAGGAATCAAAATTTAGATCACTTCATGTTTCTATGAAGATTACATATTGCGCAAACAAAGCATGAGAAAGCAAAACGGGTTACAGCAAAACAAGTTTGACCACTCTCCAACTTCACTAGAGTGCACAAAAAGCTCAAGTGAGGAAGCACAATCCCAAATAATTGTACTTGGCTACTGTCTGGTCCATTTCAATAAATCTATGGTATCTCCCGACCATGCAATTTGCCAATTACACTAAATTGTGCATCCATTCTGAAATGATCGCTTGTTGTTACGCATAAATCCTTCTACAAGTATGATACCCAGAGCAAAAGCCTCTCACTTCTCATTGTCCTTTAAAGGGCTCCTACCGACCCACCCACAACAAAGAACAAGGATCTTGCTAACTGCATCCTAAGGTTATGATTAAGGTATAGATAATGCTCAAATATCTATTATCTCCACGCACATTTCACATACTTCTAGACCCGTGTTTCTCCATAAACTTTTCACACAGTTTGATACACTTCATGACACATATCGGGGCTCACCACCACCCATTTAGCAGTGATTAGCATATCCCAAGCAATAAAGGCACCGAGGTAATTACAACCCGAATATCTGTTGCAGCTAAATGAGAGTTTCTTGAAGTAATACGATAAGAACCACGACAAAAAAGCAGGAAAGATTTCCAAGTAAAACAAGTACCTGGCATGGGAAGCACTTCCTAATGAGTCGTTGCACATAATCGGCAACGGCGTTCCGGCGAACTTCCGATGGTGGGTTGGGTTGAATGCAGGCAATGAGCTCTGCCGTTCTCTCCTCGGCTTGTAACCATCTGTCTGAGTCAAGGACTCGAATCACCGGACCTGCATTGGGCACCAGGCCATTCGGCAGTAGCCCACTTGGCTCTGGCCAGTCCTCATTCTCGCCCATGCACGTGGCTATCGGAATCCCTACTGTGTTGCTTCCTATTTTGCACCCAAATAAACAAAAACAGAAATGAAAACTTGATGTTTTCTATAGCAAGGGTGATGAAAACAGGCTTTGCTTTTGACCAATATTCGCCATACGAATAACAGCTTCGACGTTAATTGATGAAAAACCTTCCACAAACAAAGAAGAACGTACCAAATTCGCCCACTTTGTAATCCTATCCCGAACAAACTATGGATCTTTTAGTCGAAAAATGGAAGGAAATGAACAAATACAGAAACGAAATACAGAAATACAAGTCTCGCATCACCAAATCGGGGAGACTGGACAACAAACGCTAACCCAAATTGTTGTAATTGTCTGGGGAAAACGAAATGGTTCGAAAATTGGGATTGGTGCAATGTCGACGAATCAGGAATTCAAGAACATGCAAAAACGTGTATCAGATTGAAGCACCGGATGTTATTTATGCAATTGGGGATCGTTGAATAGGGCGTGTGTTGAGTATGTGAATCAGATTTCAGGAGAGAGAGAGAGAGAGAGAGAGAGAGAGAGATTTTCTTGCGATTTCGGGTTGCACATATGCATTAGCAAGAACAATAGTTTGGGGTTTTTTTTTTCAAATTCACGATTCCGGCAAATGGGGAAGAAATCCGAATATGGATAGAACATCAGAGAAATTACTCAAATTAATTAAAGAGGGAAAATGTTGAAAATGCAATAAGTAATTAGTTAATTGCATGATGGTCTTATTTTTGGAGGGAGATTTAGGTTAAATTCAATGAACCAATCAATTAGGTTTGGCAATATTTTAGTAGATAATTAAAACCCATATTAATTCAAAATTAAACCGTCTACCAATATCCTTTGCGGGTTTTATGTTAGTGTGCAATTGGGCACTATCGCCTTGCTCGTCGTCCATTCTGTATTGTCAAATTTGCGTTATTAACGTTTCGATTTCATGACATGGCTCAACAGAGTAGCTGCGCCGTCTTACTTATTTAGAATTTGAGAATGTATCAAAGTTGTTGTATTCCTTATTCCTTCAGTTATTGATTTTTTTTCATTATTTTTTTTATGAAATTAATGTACAAACTCCAGCGATTGTGTAAATAAAATGATGTGGACAAATCTTGATCAATATTCCATAAAAAGATTTGAATTCAACTATTTTGGAATTGTTTTCATGGACTCATACCCATCTCTGTGGAAGCAAAAAATGAAAAAGAAGAAGGAAAAAAGAAGAAAGTGATAAATGGAATTGTTAATCATTTTATTAATTGTTGATATAAGGAATTAGAAATAAATAAATGGATAAAATCTGTGCATGTTTTTTGTTCTTTGAGCATTAGAATTATGTGTATCACCCGCATCCCATCTTCAATTATTATTCATCCATTCACTCGAATGAGCATTTTGCATGAATTGTAATTTTCGTAATAATAGTTGCTCGATACAGTACTTACTTATGGGTTAACATAATTCACTCTTAAGGTCAATATATCTATTAAAAATCGTAAGGGAGATCAATGTAATTTACCTTTTTTCTAAAATTTGAACAAGTTTACGAACACAAATTAAAACTCTCGATTTTATGACATTGCTCATCAAAGCAGTCGCGTCTTACTTATTTAAAGTTTGAGGATATATCGAAATCACAGTACTCATTGGCTTTACTCAATAAAAACTCACACACGGGCTCCAACTATTATGCAAATTGAGTGGCGTGGGCCAATCACGACCAACATTTCGTAAAAGATTTGAATTCAACTTTATTTTAATTATTTTTATGAATTCGTACCCATCTTTGTGTAAGTGAAAATTAATGAAAAATAAGAAGAAGAAAAAATAAGAAAGTAAAGTAAAATAAATGGAATCTTTATTTTTTTTACTAATTGTTGATTTAAATAATATGAAATAAATAAATGAATAAAATCCATGCATAATCCTTGTCTTACTTGTGTCCTATCTCTAATTATTGTGCATTCCGAATGATCTCTGTATGAATTGTGATACTTACTTACCTGTTAACGGAATTCTCGCTTAGGATCCGTTTGGATGGGGAAAAAGAAGGAGGATAATTTTTGGAGGAGTAAAAAAATTGACGAGACATGTTTAGCATGGTTTGAGAGCATAAAAATGCAGGAGAATTATTTTTGGGCACCCTCTCCCGACTCAAAAGTTATCCCCGGGTATTATCTAAAATAATACCATCTCTCATTTATTATAACTATAAAATAACCTTATCTCCTATTTTATCCTCCATCCAAATCAAGTACTATTTTATCTCATTTTTTAATACTTCATTTAAACTATTTACTTTTTTATTCATTCTATAAATATTACATCAATGTAAACTAGCTCTTTAAAAATAATACACTTTTTATTTTATCTCTTTTTATAAATTATTTTTAAAAAATAATTTCCTATTCAATCAGCGTCAATGTATCTAATCTATTAAAAACCCACGGGAAGGGGGCCGCAACAATCTCGTGTACAAGTGCTTAACCCAATAGACCATTACTTGAAGACTAAAGAAATGGTATCAAGGATAGCCCATTGGGCCGTAGGTCAGCTTTATCAGCCACTCAAATTTGTCGTGTAGTGGAAAAGTTATAAATTCGTGTTTTTGGAGTACCATCACGTAGTGCTCTAAGTTTTTATACCAACATAGCTAAAAATTGAAATTGCAAACCGGCTCCTCATTCATATCAGACACAGTGTTCAATTAAGAAAGGCAAACATAAATTATTATGACTTAATTTGGCTTAACTGGATTATTGAATTATGTTGGCAGAAGTATAATTTAATTAACTTGAACTCATTTTGGCTAATATGTTGTCTTTTGACAGCATTAAATGAAGATATTTATTTGAGTCTGGATGCGTAAAGTCTAAAATGCCCTTTATTTGACTCCGGATATTTATTTCTTGTTGAAAGTCAATGTAATTGTTGAGGGTATTTTCGTAATTTCATATACACTTTTTCAATCCCAAAAATGGAAAGATTAAATATATAAACTACCATGAATAGTAAGAATCTATTCAGTCCAAATGTTAAAAAACAAAGGGACATTAATTAACCTACAAATAATCTAATAATTTAGTGAGCCCAAATATAATCTAAATTACAAATGAGGAATTTAAATTTGATCTCCTTTCATATTGCACAAGTAGTAAATACTTTTGTACTTCCAACCTCACAATCCTTCGCAGTGTTAGACAAAGGAAAGAGAGCACTCAATCAAAACGATGGCCAACAAAGACTATACTTATGTAGAAGAGAGTGAATTACGAGATAGATAGCGAAACAAAGTCAAGATGTAGAAGTACTTAACTTTTAGTCATCTTAACTTTGCAACAGGTATTCCAACTTAGCCAGAGAACATAGTGGTCACCGATCGAAATGTCATGTCCAAATAAAACAAACTATGAAATACTTTCAAGACAACAACTGTCAATTTCAGAAGAACTTGTGCGAGAGTTGATAGTTGCATGGATAAACCAGCTGCTAGCGTTGGGATGAGAATGGAACAGCATCCACATGTAGGGATGGATGCGTGTGATATTAAAGTTTGAGAAGTATCAAAGTGCAAAGGTAATGGATAAGAGTATGGGGAGAGAGAATATGTCGAGAGGTCCCTTTATCTATCCAAATATATAAGGGTGGAAATCATATAGCGTAAACATTTACTCTCTCCCATGTACACGTAAAACTACATTAATGAAAATACTACTACTCTCTAGATCTCTCTCTCTCTCTTTCTATCTACATCTCTCCTTATTCCTTCCCCTTTTACTTTTGGCAGTACTCTCTCTCTCTCTCTCTCTCGTCTCCATTTTTACATTTGGCAGTACTCTCTCTCTCTCTCTCTACATCTCTCCTTAGTCCTTCCCCTTTTACTTTTGGCAGTACTATCTCTCTCTCTCTAGTCTCCATTTTTACTTTTGGCTGTACTCTCTCTCTCTCTCTCTCTCTCTCTCTCTCTCTCTTGTGTCCGATTATCACGTGTAACATGGTGGAGGGGCACTTTTCGGAAAAAACGCGACAAGAAGAACAATGAATATGGCCCTAATTGAATCTGATTCTCTTAACTGTTTTTTTTATAATTGCATATGTTTTATTTGTTGTCGATTAATTTTTAGAATTTAAAATTAACAATTGGGACCAATTTCTAATTCTATCAAAGTTTATAGTTGTCAATGTTCGATTTCAAGATGTTTGAGTTTATAATTTATCTTAATCTCTACTGAGCAATCCTTCGAGGTTTTGATTCTGTAACCGTGAAACCTAGAAATCGATATATGAATGGAAATAAATATTACCTTCAGGTAGGTATTTTCTCTGAGAAAGAAAAATTAGTATTCAAAATATTGTCCGAATAGTTGGGTGCTAACAGAATAATATTCGGACAATATTTTATGCTAAACGAAATCGTTTTGACGCGCAATGCACAACAAACAATTTCTTTAAATCCAAAATGACCTATGTTGTGGTGTGTGAATCGATAAAAAAATGTATAGTTAAAAGTGATTAATAAATAATAAACTCTGATAATTAAAGGATACAAAATATAATCAATTCTTATTTATTTTGTTTTTTCAGTTAACGGTATTGAGTGGTGAGGAATTATTCGTAATTTAACGAGTTAAATTGTAAGATTTATTGTCCAAGATGGTTAAATGAAAAATCATGATAAATTGCAAGGGATAAAAACAGTAAAAAAAAAAAATATTTTTTATTTTTAGCGATTTTCTTGACAATTTTTTCATATTTTTTAATTTTCTAGATTCTCAAGATAAATGTTTAATTTAAAAAATTAAAAACAAATATAATAGGAATTAAGAAAAATTTACTAAAAAAAGTAACATTAGTTTAAGTCAAAGGGAGCCTAAAAACGCAAAACGAGGTGGAAGAGACACGGACTAATTATTGGCCAAAGAAAGAAAACGACAAGGCAAAGCAAATGGAGTGGATGAGATTATCGTGGACATTTGGTATTCACATAATTTTAATATATATATATATATATATATATATATATATATATATATATGGAAAATGCTTCGTTGAGTAATATTTTAATGATTCGAATAATTTAATATATATGTTTATTAAATTAATTTATTTTCAATGAGTTTTAATTGAATCAATCACTACTCGATATCCAACTATTTAAATTATTAAATATCATAAATCGACTGATCAATCGAATTTTAAAAAGTATTGAAGTTTTGTCTATCTATTTAGTAAACAAATCAACTGAAATCACTCTATCGAGCAAATTCAAATAAAAATATTATGATAAAAAGTTAATTTTTCAATTTTATCGCATGAATCAGCTAAATTAACTATGCCCCTTGAAGTCTTTTTTCATAGAGGTTAAATCTTTTGTTTGAAAATCCTTATCAAATCAAGTCTTCCCATCTACTTGACTCATTCGAAAATTATTTGCAAATCCTTATCAAATTAAGTCTTTTCATTTACTTGACTCATTCGGAAATAATTGGTAAAAAAGTCTATAATATGCTAACGTCACCATGACAATCGATTACTTCACAAAATTGGCAAACAAAAATCTTATTTTCAAGGATTTACTTCTCGAACCGGAAGGAATTACAGGAATTATCTAAAGTATTCTTCTTTTATTAGATAGAGAAAAATATTCGATTTATCTTCTCTGTAAGAACATATATTTATATTTTCAATCGATATTGATAAAATTTTTAACAAAAAAAATATGAGCTCGAACTCGAGTAATTAAAATGCTATTAAAAAATTGCTAACTTTGTACGTTTTCTATAACAATAATTTGCACAAAATCTTACGTCAATGGGTCAACGCCTCAATAAATTAAAAAAACGCAATAGAAAAGTATATTAAATAAAATATGCAAGGATAATATTGGCATCTCTCAACTTTCATGGTGTATGACATATTTAATTTATAGAATAATTAAAAAAATACTTATGGTCGGTGCATGTTAGGTTAGCTGGACCCCACCCCACGCGAATAATGCACCAACCCCACTTAAATGTATGGACGGTTCGTGTTAATTTGAAGGATCTCATTAGTCTGTCACCACGGTATCTATGGACCAGCTGTGCTGTTAGCGTTTTCATATATTATTTATTTATTAAAATGGCGTGTAGGAAGAGATGACAATTACGTTCGGTCCTTTTGCTCGCTTCTTAGTTTGGAGTTTTGTCAAAAATAAAAAAAAAATATGAGAATTAAATTAAAGATCGGTTTATGTATGTATCTTTGATTTGATCCCGTCCCAATTCTCGTGTTTTTTTGTAATATATACAAAATATACGTGTATATACATATTTTATCCTTATACTACTAAATTTATATATTTGAAAATATTTTTTTGTAATTGCCCTATAGCCTGTCACCACGGTATCTATGAACTAGCCGCGCTGTTTAGTAAGTAGAAATGACAATTATATTCGGTCAAATCTGTTCTGTTTTGTATTGTATGTGTGC
>JABCMJ010017037.1:0-25908 GCA_014822125.1 Arbutus unedo
ACAGGGGTAGAATCATGGTTCGACGTTTGGGAGGGTCGAGATTTTTTTTTTTTGAGAAAAGAGAGGGCTGAATTAATTTCCAAAATTTATACCTCGGTCCTAATTTTTTTGAAATTTTTGGGAAGCCCGGATCTCCCATTCTCCATGTAGTTCCGCCTCTGTATAGGGAGCAAATTATAAAAAAATATACGTATCTATGTAGTGATTTGTGATTAAAAATTTAGTTGAGGGAAAATTAAAATATCTCGTAACTTTTGACAATTATAGGTGTATAATTACTAGGTTTGGTCGCATAATAGTGGTCATCGTGTGATCAATAGCGAGGGATTCAATTAAAATCTAAATAAAATTTAGTGTGAACTAATTTCACAATAATCGATTGCACCTAAAATATTTTAACGTAAACTTATAAAGAGAAAATAATGTTTTAAGTTCAAAACTTTAACTCCCGAACCAATTCATTAGGGTTATCACCATGTTAACGTTTTGCTTCTTGTTTTAATTCCTTGTGAGTCAATCATCTTGTCAACAGAAAATCCCACAGGATTGAGTTGATGGTCAAGGTTCGGGACTTGGGGATTTACTTTCTCCTTAGGTTTCTAGTCAAAAACTTCTTAGGTGCTATTAATTCTTATGAAACTAATCCATGCATGACTTAAATTTGGTTTTAATTGAGTCCTTCGTTGAGGTGCACGTTGTTTGGATGCAACAAAAATAAGAAAGAAAACAATCGCATAATAAAAAGAACACGAAATGCAAATTTACGTAGTTCCGATTTAAGCAAACTGCTGAATCGTACGTCTATGGGTTGTTGAGTTGTTTCACTCAAAGTTATCAATCCCATCACGTACTGGCCGGTACGTCCCGTATCGCCCTCGTAACGGTATCGGACCACCGGAGTACCATTCCAGCCATTGTTCCAGCATGTTATGGGCTGTTCCGGCATGTTATGTGTTGTTCCGGTCTGTATTTAAAAAAAAAATTCAATTGATGTTTTTTTGGAGTAATTAGACATAAATTGAGGCTCTTTTATGTTTAGTGATTTATTTTTATATTGTGATACTTTATTTTATATTTTTAGTATGATTTTTTTGTTAAAAAATATTATTCGAAATATATATGATAACTTTGGTTTCACTATGATCAGAAAACTTAGGGTTATAGGTTGAATGCGCTATAGATATATTTATAGCTACATACAAGCTCAATAAAAAAAAATCTGAAAAATGTGCAAAATATAATTTCTGACGATGCGTTCTGTCCGAACGCCAAAAAATTAGCTCTCTGAAGAAACCTTAGGCCACCCATCTGGACGCGGGGTGGCCCATCCGGTCACCGTTCGAACATCCTCTACCTTGAACAGTCTTCACATAATATGTGTAAACTTGTCTAGACACTCTGAGTTGATAAAAAAATCATATTTTTTCAAAAGGAAAAAGCGCCATTGCTGATCTCCTACATACCTTGTGCTGGTTTCATGTTGTACTGACCATTAATTAATTAATTAGTAATCAAATTAAGCATTAATGGATCATGTCTGAATGAATCAGAGTCAAACCTAGAGTCATGTTACTAACATTTATGTTATTATAGAATCTACAATTAATTATCAACCGTACGAAATATTTTACTATTATTTTATAATTCGTATTAGGGTCAATTTACGTGCACGTGTTTAAAAATTTCCTCAAAGAGTTCGTTGAGACCGGACATCTTAAGCAATACATTGCCAAGCCCATAGAAGATGATGTCGAATAGGAAAAGACCAATGGATCTAATTATTCCAACGATGAAAAAGAAAAGTTGGCCCTTGCTTTCGTTTTGGCCTCCTGGAAGCTGGCCTCGTATTGTCATGCCCATCCCAATATCGTCTTGACCGAATACTGCTGGAATCTCATTTTAACTAATTCAATACTCTAAAGTTGATTACTAGATAAATCTCTATTTGCCTCAAAAACTTTTTCTATTAACAATTGAAATCGATGAGCCCAATTTAGGCTCTGGACCGACCAACAGTTAACAAGCTTTCCAGACTGACCAGAGTCTTCCGAGCCAAGGCATGGCCGACTAACTCACCATGCACGTCGCCGATCAACAAGCTTCTACCTAGATCTTATCCAGACCATTCGAAGAATGCAAAGCAGGGCAAACATTACACGCCTGTCCCTGATCGCTCAGGTAATCTCAATGATAGCGCTCCCGATCACTCGGTGTCCCAAAGATGGCTCACAGAATCGGGGGAACGACCTTCTCAAGATAGAATGTTGGCACTGATGGCAGTAACCTACCCGCCTTGGATTGCTTCTTTTCTCAAGATACTAAAACCTACTACCAGTCATGACATCAGGTATGCTTTCATCTCAAAGCATTCTAACTTGATTGTCGAAAAATTCTTGGCCGGATAATCATCACCGGCCACCAAACTTGCGTGCAAAAGCTAGAAGTGGGAGCTCAGAGCGAACTATCATTTTCTATGTCAAAGCATTCTCACTTAACCAGTCTTTTAAAATGATACATATTGACCTGTACTTATATTTGGGTGACTTTTGAAATGAAAAGAAATTGACCTCCCTCCAACTGAGTCACTAGCTTCCACAACTTAAGGGTATAGAACATGAGAGAAATGCAGAGATCTATTTGTCTTAAAAATCACTCTTTTGACCAAATTCAAAACTAATGGATTGGCTACAGGTCAAAAATAACTTTTATAAGTTTGGAACTTATAAGTTTGTTCGCTTCTAATATTTTAGGTTCAAAATTTTTTGGATGTTGTAAATTCTTGTCAGGATCAATCTATGTGAAGTTTTAGCTCTGGTTTTAATCAGATCCCTAGGGGATCGTGAAATTTAGTCTTTTAAAAGTAGATGAGTTGCGCATATGTTGATCCGAATATCCTGATTTGTGTAAAAAAGGATAAACTACGTTAATCTCCCTTGAGATTTTTGAAAAATACACTAACCTCCATGTAGTTGGAGAAAGTACTTTAATCTCTATTACTTTTGAAATTATTATGTAATTACCTCTCATGCGGCTAAATCAGTCAAACACCTTGAGTCAAGCTATTGAAACCTCAAGTTCAAGATTTTATTTTTTTGGCCAAAAAAATTGTAATATAATTTCCATCATATCTGATATTGTCTATGTTGTATTTTTTAGACTTTTCTAAAACCAAAACTCTAACAAAACTTTTGACATTGGTTTGAGTTTTGGTTTCAAAAAAAATCTAAAAAATTCAACATGGACTACTTCGGACGTGATATAAATTATGTTGCATTTCTTTTTGCTGAAAAAATTCCGACTTACAAATTTCAATAGTTTGACTAACGGCGTTTGACTGATTTAAACGATAAAGAAGGTAAACGCATAATAGTTTTTAAAGCAAAGAAGGTCGAAATAATTTCTCAAACTACAGAGGAGGTCGGTGTATTTTTCAAAAAACTAAGGAGAAGTCGTGTAATTTACACTAATTTTTATATATAAGAAAATAAAACTCTTAACCCTAATTGGATGGGATCAAGTAGTTAAGGGGTGGTGGTTGCTTCAAATCATTTGATACTAACCACCTCACATGGCTCTCCTTTGACCTCATATGCTGGCCATCCCACTACACCACATGGTTTTGACATTAGATTCCTAGTTTTTTATTTTTTTTATCACTTCTCTGCCTAATGATATTAATGATATGGTGTCACATGGGTTTAAGATTCTGTGATTCTATTGATCTGGGAAAATTCAATTAGAAAAATGGTGATTAGAGCAATTCATGGGAATTGATAAAGGCAAATAAACAATTGCTAACTACCATACATAAGTTGGAATAGTAAAAAAGTGGGCAGGCAATGTGACAACCCAACCAGGTTATGGTGTCAGTTGTGAGATAAAGTTTTTGTGGGGGAGAATCTCGGTGAACGTTTGGATTGATGGTTAAGGGTTTCTAGTCGTTTTGTGGATGTAAGTTCAATGTTATATATAATAGATCATGACCTGATATTATACAAGGCCTTTTAGAGTTGTGACGGCGCCAAAACCCAATGAAATTTTCACAGTTAAACGTGTTCGTCTTGCAACAATGCAATATTATACAAGACGGGAGTGGGTCATTACATTTTATTTTAGTTTGAAAGGTCAAGAATGGTTCAATGGTTTCTGATATTGGAGCTTACACCCTATTTATTAGCTGTCAAAATTTAAAAGAAAATGATAGATATAGTAAAAAGTGGATATAGTAGAATGAAAGATTTCCTATAGATGGGTAAATAGTTATATAAAGTTTGGTTTAGTATTTTTTTAAAGAGGAAAACGCGGTAAATATGAGTAGGTGAATGATATTTTTGTAATTAATAATAACATTATCGTAGTTAATAATGGTATTTCTAGAAATAGAAGAGATATAGAAAGGCAGGAAGATATGGATGAAAAAAATGCTAAGATAATTTAATCTCCCATCAAAAGAATAAAATAATCTCTCGGATATTGCAAGAAAATAAACAAACTCCTAACACAGAGGGTGTTAGGAGCTTAGGCCCAATGGTCTTTATCTTTAAAGAATTACAAGTAATCTTTTAGAATCAGAACATACCAATTATCATATCCATCTATCATCACCGACATAACCATGTAAAAATAAATCATTAAAAGTGTGAGGAACAATACAAAATTTATTCTCACCAAAAATTTGATTGCCAGGTTGTTCTAATCCCATACAATCGAGTTGCAGGAAATCGTTTGATAGTACTTTGATCCGAATAAAGAGGAAAAAGTAACTATAAGTAGGCCATTTGCTATTGTTGTAGGCCTGGTAGTAGGCCATGAAGGCTTGTCAAATAATGAACAAGTATGAATTCTTCACCAATTGTAAGTTTCTTATGTTATCAAACGGTCTCCGATTGTGAATTTTGTCTCCAAGAGAACATAATACCAAACCAAATCCATTTGTTAGCCCCAAATTAAATGTTAATTTGCCATGCATCTCGAAACTTGGAGACTAATTTTCAATGATCGATCGATAACTAACAAGCTTTTGTCCGAACTCACCTATTTACGCTTCACTCCAATCCCTACGCACTCGCAGTGGTTCAGAGAGCTATTGAAATGAATCAGGGCTCATGTTCACCTATTTAATTAAAATCATTGTGAATCTTGACCTCAAATCTTTTCATTTCAAAGGGGATTCAATTGATATACTTTTGAACTTCAAGTACACATATTTTTTGTATCAGCATTTCGTCTTTCTATTAGCAAGTGCAGTCACCTCTGCTAACGAAATATTCTGTTTGGTAAACCTGCTGAAAGAAGTCGAAAGATCCTATAGTGCTCACTTTCCGGCTGCAAGACGCAACGCGAGACAGGAGTCTGTAATAACTTCAATTTACTTGAAGAAATCTTGAGTTCTCCAGTGGAAATCAGCCATCTTCAACACCGCGAATATTGTGAATCAACGACAGCCATTTTTCTGTCTTAAGAAGCTCGTCAACTTCCCAGCTCTCTCCTGTACAAAACCCACAAAATAGGTAGCACTTATAAGGCCTAAAACTCCTCTACCTCCCAAACTTCTCCGACCACTTTTTCATCCTCTTCTTCTTTTTCTTCATTGCTAATTTCCTCTTTTCTGGTTTTTCACAATAAAGCTTCGGCTAGGCACCGAGCAAGAACGACACTGTCAGCATGTCCTCTAGTGCTGCACAACCGCCTTGGCTGATGTATGGTGTCAGCTGGCCATGCCGGAATTCGTTAACCGCAAGGAGAGGGATGCCAAAGTCAGAGCTAGTGACCGGAGTGAAGTCATAACAAAGTGCTGCTTGTTGGATCTAGCCATTTTTCTGTTCCATGATATGTCTTTATCATCTGGAATTAATCAAATCCCACAAATGTCAGAAACAAAAACTACTGCGATATAGAAAGAGGAGGAGGAGAAGAAGGAAATAGCTAGATCCAAGTAGCAAAGAAGACCACAATAAATGTACCTGTGTATTAAGATTCTAACTCTAGTTTGCTGATGCCCATCCCCAAAAAATGAATAACAATCTCCACATCTCAATCGACCGGTTCCCTTCGTGCAACTACTCAATAACACTCAGTACGATATGGGAAGGATCTGCATATTCTCTTTTATAAATCAAGTGACAAAGAAAGGACAAAAAGTGTCTTACTATAGATAGAACTACCATGAGCGATCTAAACTTCGACTCTCATTTCTTTCTTTATAATGTTGTAAAGGAGAGCAAAACCTCTTTTTTTGCTCCCTCTATTGATAGATCAAGGGCCCTCTTGCTGTAGTTTCAATGACCTTCATTAAAATTGTAACCCAAAATCGAACTAGAAAAAAGAATGAAGAGAACAAGAAAATGAAAGCAGAATTCGGTCAAATTGGAATGAAAGATTTAAGTTCAATAAAAAAAGAAGGGATTCTCCCAACCCACCAACCAAGCAAAGCAAGCCAGCCAACAAAAATGGATCTGGTTGCTGCTGGACAATCCGGTAATGGACTAGGTCTAGCTACCTCTGTGACTTCTACTGGTGCAACTTCGCCCTGACGAACCATTCAAATCCACAGAGAGTAGGCCATTACCAACGGATTTGCAAGGCAGGTGGAACCTTCAAACCAATCCGGTATTTGGGAGGAAATTGCAGCCGGATGAACTTGGATCTAAAGGAGTTCGGATCGATGCTGTCCAAAAACAAAACAATGTCACCCATTAGAACTATCGCTAACAATGGATGATTTTTCTGTACATGACTTTCGCATGTAAATTATTTTTGCCGTTGGTAATCAGGTAATGTTGAACAACAAAGTGCAAACACATCTTTGTACAGAATTTCGATGGCCAGAAGATGTTGCATTTTACAGTCGTTCCATTTCAAATTAAAACATCCACCTTCGTAACTTATAGTTTGAAGGATGTCACCTATACAAACAAGAACATTCACATTTCAATCGGGCACGTACATAACATGAGAGTGTCAGATACGTGACCTCCAACAAAGTGTCCGTGCTACATTGTGCAAAATCAGTTCACGCACTTCTATAATCATCAAATGGAAGAATGTCATACCTCACCCCTCCTCCAAAGTACCAATTAAGCCTTGGCTGAATTCTGTGGCCATCTGGGAACTCAACAAATTTACACGGTTTTGAAGACCAAGCCAGTTTTGCCACCACTGAATCAACACCTTAGCAACCAATCAACGCAATCAATCGGAACACAGAAGCGTTAGCCATCAAAACCTAGAATATTGGATCATACACCTTAGCAACCAATCAACGCAATCAATCGGAACACAGAAGCGTTAGCCATCAAAACCTAGAATATTGGATCATTGACAGGACATTTTTTGTTGTCAAGGGTTTTACATAGCCCAGATACTGGATATAGCAGCCTCTAGGTGTCATATTGGCTATATTGAGTGTCATCATCACATGCTCTCCAGCCAAGTTGGCCAATTGCCAAAAGTGAGATATAAACTAAGGGTGAGAGCCATCGACTAGTTTGCAACAACTTACGGTGTCCGCTGAAGCGTCAAGAGAAACAACCTTGGACAAGTATCGGATGGTACCACGAGTCAATTCTCCTACCAAGCTCTCAGGTAACTCCTTTCTCAGTATGTAACGGCTCGCATAACCCTTACTGACATATCACGTAGGTATGTACCTGAAGGTCTCTGGCGGGGACAGGGCGTCCACAGTAGCATGATCTTATGAACAACATGTAACCATGTTTAGTTCAACTTCTGTCAGCATAGGTTGAGTTGCTTTTTGAAATGTGTGTATTGGCAGAAAACACACTTCTTCCAAGCCAATGAAGGTTTGAATTGAATCGGAGAGGAGGAGAAGGTGTTGTTTTCTCTTGTCTACTACATCGGTAGAGGGAAAATTCTCTTCCAAGCAGTCAAAGCAAAGGGTCGATGAAGCATACCTTCCATCCATCCGCTCCATTGAATGCTAAAGGAGAGAGAAGGGAGGAGAGGATCTTTCGCAAACTCTCCATCCCACTGTGATATACTCACTCTGTGCGTACACTTGTCATGAATGACGCTTTGTTCGACCAGCCGAGCACCCGACTTACATGCTGGTTCCATTTTCCCCAAGATAATCAGCCTAATTTCTCTTTTACCAGTAAAGGCCTAAAGCTGTAGTGAGCCCCGCTGTACCAGCATTATAACAATGTCTTCTGCCTTGTTCTCCATGACCCTTTTTAGCATTCTCAAGTTCAAGAAGAAGATACATACATACATGTGTGTGTGTGTGTGTGTGTGTGTGCATGTAGTTGTACATGTTCACAGCCACCAAATTAGCATGCCCCACATGTGTAATCTCATAATCCTCAGCTTACAATCACAAGTGCCATCCTGCCACGGCCCTATGCATTAGGCCTATGTTGTCTGAGAAGGTATCAAATGCCGACTCCCATGTTCCTAGCAAAATACTGATACAGAGATTTTGAACTCTTGCGCTATTCTACTAATCAATCACGCTGGAATTCTTTCTAACATGATACTGTTGGAAATCTGTGACGGACCAAATACATTGGGAGAGACCCGAGCGAGGAAATAACACACAATATGTGTTTACACTTCGGTCAGATTCATTGCACCTCACTACTTCCATCTTAGTTCTTTTCACTCCACTCTATCTCACATTTGTGCTTCTCTCTCTCTCTCTCTCTCCCTCTCCCCCCCCCTCCCTCTCTCTCTGTGCCTATAAGCCTCTAGTTACATGAACCTAGCGAAGTACACAAACCACTAGATAACTCTTCACCTACATACCTGCGTGATCTCACCAGCATACATGTACACTTCGAGTACATGAACACTTGACCTAGACTCTTCAGTTAAATACATTATCCCACCCTTTCATGTATCATGTTTTTACTAGCTATGTCTTGATCAAGTTTACGCACTCTTCAACAAATACTTCACATTTTGACTTCAAAATATATCCTCAAAATCCCATAGTAGACGAGCATTGAAAAAATTAAACAGAACCTCTTGTTTAACAACTTACATTCATAGTACAATTCTTATTTTGTATCTTGATCCTGTAGTACAATACTAGTAAACTGGTGTCTCCTACATATTTTGTGTATATTTTAACCTCAAATTCCTTGGTTTCAATTTCAACAAACCAAATGCAAGAACAGACTAGTTACTTCCTCCAGCAAGGATTCAAGCTTTGAACTAACTTCATGAACTCCACTTTATTTATATCACACTTATCAACAAATAACAGAGGGATTTAGTTACTTCCAGAAACGTTGAGACTGCCACAATGGAAGTCGGCCATCTTCCACAAAGTGTTGATGGTGAATCGCGACAGAAATTTCTCTCTCAAGAAGCTCATCACCTTCCCCTCCCTCTCCTGTAAGAAACCCACCACATAAGCAGCACTAATGAGACAGAAACTCCTCCACCTCCTTTCCTTTGCAAACCGTTCCAAACCCTTCTTGATCCTTTCATACTCTTCTTCTTCACTTGCAATCTCTTTTCCTGGGCTTTTCATTAAGAAGGCTTCCGCTACACACCGAGCAAGAATGACACCGTCCTCTAGAGCTGAGCAGCCGCCTTGACCGATGTCAGGTGTCATGGGATGAAGGGCGTCGCCGGCAACACAAACATTGCCTTTAGAGATATTTCCTAGTAACAGATTCCAGGGTAGTCTTAGCATCAATGGAGAACAGGAGATGCTATCCAATTCAGTCATTTCCACCACCACTGCTTCTTGTTTGGGTACTTTTCTGATGTTGTTCAATACAAACTGCTTCATCTTGGCTGGATCATCTTCCATGTCTTCATCATCTGAATTTAGAGAAATCTGATCATTTTCAAGGAAAAAAGAGAAGAAAGAAATGGATTGAAAAGTAGAACGCTACAAACCCAGAAAATTTTCACAGAAAATCGTCTCGAATGCAGTAGGACAGAAGAGCATTTTCTTCCGGTAGAGGTGAAGTGTAAGACTCATCCACGGTCAATACAGTGTTACCAGCATTCAATTCTAGACATTTTTTTTTGAAATTTTTCTGGATTTTTCTTGTATAAGTTTTTGATTTGCATTTTTCTTTTTCTCTTTTTGTGGTTGCCGGGCTAGGCCTCGCTCCCCAAACAAGAACCTCAGGGCAGCCAATCCTAAGTAAAGAGGTGAACCTGAGAAGAGGAGTAAACGTTCAAGTGTTGGTGCTATGACCTTAAAGGTGGAAGATCCTCCCCGGAGTCTAACCACCCTGAATAAAGAGTGGGCGAACAAAATGCAGAACATATCAGAGATGTTGAATTCTAAGAAAGAGGGGGGAAGGGGAAAGTCAAGGCCAAAAAACAAAAGAAAAATAAGGGCTGCAGAAGACAAAAAACCAGAGGTAGAGAATAAGAAACTATTCGTCAGAGGGACTATCCTGAAGATAAGAAGGGAGCTTTTCGCCTGCCCCAACGGGCTGTTTGGCTATGCCCATGTTAATGAATCAAATTTCGATCCAGCTGGGAATTTAGATTGAGTCCAGGAAACTGAGGATGCAGCAGGGGCTTACGTTGGAGAGATGAATTGAAAGTGCAAAACCAGTACAAGCCCTTGTGGCCGCAGGGAACATAGCCGTAGCGAATGTCACCGCCAAAGTAAACATGAAACCTCCTCTCAATGCCGTGGTCATCTGGGTACTCAACAAACCCCCTAATGGCTGATCTCCCAGAATAAACAGGTTTTTGAAGACCCAACCACTTTGCAACCACTGAATTAACTCCATCGCAACCGATCAACACCTTCAAATAACACAAACAAGTGCTTTAGCCATCAAAACCTAGCATATTGGATCATTGATAACACATTTTTCCTTGTCAAGAATATTCCAAAATGTCTCAACATAGCAGAATGCAAGAAATGATGAAGTTTACATAGCAAGGATACAGACATGGATATAGCAACCAGTCAACACCTTCAATCAGAACACAAACAAGTGTTAGCCATCATTAAACCCTAGCATATTGGGTCATTGACAAAACATTTTTCCTTGTCAAGAAGATTCCAAAGTGTCTCAATGTGCAGAATGCAAGAAATGATGGGGTTTACGTAGCACATATACAGACACGGATATAGCAACCTCTAGGTGTGTCAGTATTTTTCCCGAAAGCATTTATATTTAAACCAAAACAGCTATAAAAGGGCTCTTAATTGCAAGTTTGTTCCTGAATGCTAGACTACCCAATAAGTTCAAGTTTTCTGATCTGGCCAAGTTCAATGGCACTGGGATCCCAACACGCATGTGATTGATTATGTCAGGACTTCGCCTTCGATGGGGGACAAAGCGGAAGCGATGGCTTAATTATTCCACCAAACGTTGGTTGGGGCAGCCTTACAATAGTTTCTGTCATTTTATGTGGCAAAGAAGAGAACTTCGGATGATATTAATTGAAGCATCTTTTGTGGCCCACTATTCATCATGCCATCATTCTAGAGGGAGTTTCTGTATACGGTGCATGAAGTTTAAAATTTTTATACAATATAAACACCCATCTTGAGTATCATCCTAAACTTTCAGGAACTAATAGAGTGAACTCCAACCCCAGCCATATTTCGCGAAGTTGTATATAATCCAAGTTTCATAATAACTATATCAGCAGCGCAACATTGAAGTCTCCAAAGAAGGACATGGAATCCTATCATTTAGGGTCATCTGTCACCCGATATCATCAAAGACATTGTGCTAGAAGAAACCACAATTCCGGCTTTCTGAGGCTTTGAAGCTGATCGATTTTTTAAGTACCAAAGTAGTTCCTACTTAGAGACATGAAGGGGAGTTTGTGTGTTTTATACACAACCACTATATCAGCGACGCAACATTGAATTTCTTCCATTGCCTTTCATATCAAACACAACACTCACCATTCTCGCTCATAATTCTAGAAATATCTCACTCACATATATCTGAATGTGGATATATACAGAAATTTTGCTTGTGAAGTAAGGAAAAAGATTGGAATTACCTTGGTTTTGAGGGTGGAACCATCAGCTAGGTGCAACAATTTTTGATTTCCTGCATCGTCAATTGAAACTACCTTAGACGAGTACCGGATGGTGCCATGGGGCAATTCACTCTCCAATGTCTCAACTAACTCCTTCCTCTTAACGCAACGGCATTCATAACCTCTGCTTTTGCATCGCGTATACGTACAATAAATTAGCAATAGACAAGAGACTGAAAAGGAAGATACCTTGAAACAAAAATAAGAACTTTAGCATCGGTCTATAGCTATCCTACGAGGGTAGTTCTACCAAGCCTTAACCAAAAAGGCCCTTGACTGCTGTAATAGACTTGACGTACGTTGTTGAGAACTATTAAGCTACTAACTTAGTATATCAACATAACACTAGTACACTACCCAACTTCATTTGGTAAAAGAGAAATTTACATGTAAATGCGATTTAATACGAAAACTACAAACAATAACTTGAAAAACAGAAAATAAATTTCAAACTTTCTGGTCCAGACACGGTACGACAGCTATGCAGAAAAAGATGCAGCCTTTGCAACAGGTTCTCTAAAAAGAGATCCGGGGAGTACAGGAAGGTGGGCAAAGATAATATGAAAATCCTAACCAGACACCTTTGGGATGCAGCAGAACTAGGATTGAAAATTCTCTAGGAAAAAAGTATCAGAAAAGCAGGACAAGCAGACTCACTTATCAAACTAGGAGGAGTGATGGTACGAGTTCTTTTATTAACCAGATACAAATGGACAGACTCAGGAAAAGACGCTTATTGATGACTTGAGATGGACAATCGATGAACTCACTACAGAAAGCCCGAACCCGCCCTTCTTGTATTTATAATGATCATCATTCAAGGAATTCGTTTTTCTCCAATGACTTTTCAACATAGTAATCGAAAATTTTATGCATAGGTTTCACGTTCCACTCTAACTCATGAAACTGAGTCAATTGATGTAATGTAGATCTTTTCTTCTTCTTTTTCCCTCTTTTTAACTAAAAAGACATATAATTCAATTCACAACATTGATAATCAAACCAAATCGAGCATTAAGTCTCACTCAATTGAAATCGACAGCATTAATCTATTTTATCTAATAAATTATGTCAAGAGCAATCATATGGATTGCAAGATATCTACATCCAGAATCATACAATTTCCTATCGAAATTGTGAGCATCAACCTGTATCTTCCAGATCCAATTTCAACAAGAAAACAACTAGGATAGACCAGGATAATATATAGAACATGCAAGTGGAAACTATACATACACACATATATCTACTCACTCTTTCCCTTTTTCGTCAGGTGGATCAATCTGCGAAGTAATAACACCCGAAACCGAAGAAGCAACCTGAAACCTGCACAGCAGCACCAGTAGTCAACATATATTTGAGGGAATTAATTAAAAAGGGGAGAGAGAGAGAGAGAGAGAGAGAGAGAGAGAGAGAGAGAGAGACGTGGGAATATGAGGATAATGTTGCCTAAGGGAATTGGCGATGCCTAAAGCGTCCAGTGCCCTCCAAGCGTTGGTCCACAAACCAATAGCAAAACCCGTAATTCTTAAGCTATGTGATGATTCCAATACTAAGCTCCGAAGCCCGTACCTGCGTAGTCATAAAAATTCCAACTTCGTTATTCGCAAGCAGAAACCTTTTCACAGAGAGAGAGAGAGAGAGAGAACTTTTTGGGTTTTTTGGTTTTAACCTGTGAAGGCCCAAGGCGGTAGCGAGGCCAGCTATACCAGCACCCACTATCACGATATCCTCCTCCATCTCCACGGCCTCTCCCGACTAGTCAGTTAAACACCAACATGTATATATATACCTTCATACATATATATATATATATATATATAGAGAGAGAGAGAGAGAGAGAGAGACAAAACAGTGGACTGATGACAGACGCACATGCGTGTGATAAGAGAGAGATAAGGGTAGGGGGAGAGAGAGAGAGCGCAAGCGCTCAATCAGTGGACTGATGACAGCAACACATGCGTTTGATAAAGCATCTCGCCTGCTACAAACTCAAATATAAAGATAAATTTTATATAAACTATTAATTAACAACATAATTATGGCTCCATTTATCCTGTGTTATTTATTAATTTTTAATGTATATTGTTTTTATAATTTTTTATTTTTCGTCATTTTTTTGATTTATTAGTTCATAACTTCTAAAAAAATTATAAATAATTAACTAAATTTTAAAAAATTATAAAAGACAAAAATAATTAAAAATAGATTTTTTTGAACTTATTTATTGTCTTTAATAATATTTTTTAAATTTTTAGATATAATTTTATATTTTTTAAATTTTTTTATTAAAAAGGACTAATAATTCAAAAAATATTAAGATTAAAATAATAAATATAAATAAAAATAAATAATAAATTTAAATAAATAATTTAGACCAAATATAGAATATATAATTATACAAACTAAAGAGGAAAAAATGATCTTGTAAAATTTGATAAAAATTTGAGTTAGCAACTGAATTATATTTTTAAAATATTTTACTCAATTTTTAATTCTGAATCAAAAATAAAATAAAATAAAAGTTTGAGATACTCTTCTAGTAAAAAATCATACAATTAATTATTTAATAGTCTTAAGCATAGGTTTCACTTGACGAAAGTTCATAACTTTTTATTATATATCCATTGCACCTAGCGCTTTATTAAATACTTTTGCCGATTCGTTTGCTGGCTCGGGACAGTGGTTAGGCGTATAATTTGTTTTCTAAAAATTGACGCTTCTTTGGGTTAAATTATTCAATACTACGTAACAAGAGTATATAGTAAAAATAATAGACGTAATATTCTTTAATTATTAGCTTATTGATTATTATTTACGCTAAATTATTTCAACTAAAGTTATGTCGGAGAATAATTCCATTATTTATCATTTTCAAACAAAATCCTGCATTAAATTAAGTCAAAACACACAATAAATAAAGGGGAACTTATATTTTAGTCCCTCCTCTTAGTGTTTATTATGTTTTCATCCCATGCACTTTACCACATTAAGTTTTAGTCCTTTTTTTCAAATAATACCAAATCTACCCTTTGGTTTAGTTAACCATAATTACTATATATTCCCTAAACCCACGCCTGTGCTCTCTAAAATCACGGCAACCGGAATAAGGTTTTCATCTCCGGAATAGGAAACGACATCTCCGAAAACCACGGGACCGAGGAAAATCAGGCCACCATCGTCCGATTTGGGAACTTCGCCACAGATCTACGTCTTTTGTTAATAAACATCATGGTAAATTTACAGTTATTTTACGTTTTCGACAAGTTTCTTATGGTATATTTCATTGTGATTGTACATTTCAGCATGTCGGTTAAGGTTGATAGTGTATATTGCCAACTTAATGCAGAAAACTATTTGGGACATCTAGCAAATTTTAACGTTATGGTATGTTTCAATTGTTATCGTATGGCTAGTAGTTATGGTATATTTGTTGTAGGGTATAATTTGCAAGTGATATTATATTTTCTAAGCAAAAAAAAGTAATATTATATTTGAGTCTGATGGTAAATTTGGAATTTATGGTATATTCAGGAGTGATGGTAATCTAATTTGTTTCAATTGTTATGATACAGCTGGATGTGATGGTATATTTGCCGTAGGGAAAAATCTGACAGTGCTATGAGAATTGCCATAATAAGGTTGATAGTTATGGTATACTTGCTTGAGCTAGTAGATTTGACAGTGACGTTAGAGTTCAGTCCGATGGTCATTTTGAAAGTGGTGATAAATTTGACTGATGCTAAATTTGAATCACATGTAATGAATCAATCTACGGTTGTGGTCTATCCATACAATATGGTCAAAGTCGTCTATCCATACAATATGGAATCACATGCAATGAATCAATCTACAGGTTGTGGTCAAATTAGTAAACATCATGATAAATTTACAGTTATTCAACATCGCATGCAAGTCATGGTACATTTCCCACGCAACGGTTCCTCATGTAAAATGAATCAATCTGCAGATTGTGGTCAAATTAGTAAACATCATGGTAAATTTACAGTTATTCAACATCGCATGCAAGTCATGGTACATTTCTCACGCAATGGTTCCTTGCGTAAAATGAATCAATCTGTAGGTTGTGGTCAAATAAATAAATATCATGGTAAATTTACAGTTATTTAACATCGCATGCAAGTCATGGTACATTTTCCACACAATGGTTCCTCACGTTAAATGAATCAATATGCGGGTTGTGGTCAAATTAGTAAACATCATGGTAAATTTACAGTTATTCAACATCGCATGCAAGTCATGGTATATTTTCCACGCAATTGTTCCTCACCATCAAATCTGAACAGTTTTTCAACGAAATTACATACATTTTACCAACAAATCTCCCTCCTACCCTCTGGCTCCGGTGAACCCCAGCCAATCCGAAACTGTGACCCACTATACCGCAAGCATTGCAATAAATTTCGGATTTCAAACTCAACCACCGTACCATTGAGAAAAACGAAACTATTCATCAGAACTTACCAAATGTTGGGGTTTTGTTCGGTGCTCCAGTTATTGCAAAGAACAGGTACCGTCCGGTCCGATGATCGAATACTCCCGGCCGAAAAACTTCAATTCGACTCAATAACACGAAATGGTAAATATTCCAGCCAAATCTAAATGATCCGGGGATATGATCGGAAAATAATCACAACTGCTATTTCGATATACATATTCCTAAAGATAATGGTGATCCCATATTTTTAGGCTAAGAACGTGCTAATTGATCCGAGAGTAATATTCCCAAAGAGATTTGTGATTCCGTATTTTAAGCCTAAAAACGTGCTGCACATTTAACCCAAGCAATTCAAAATTAACTAACTACAGGATAAAACGGTAAACTACTTCTCAAAAGTAATGATAAAGTTGTCTATCCATACAATTATAGGATGAAAACATAAGTTTGAAAAGTGGATAGGATGGAACTCTAATCTGAAGGGATAGAAAGGACTCCGATTTAATTTACCCATAAATAAATTTGTTAAAATTGATTGAGCTAAATAAAATTTTATTTCATACAATATAATTCAATAATTACCACGAGTCAAATAGATTATGTCTTGAAAAATATTCGGATAGTAATATTCGGATATCTCAAGAAATATATATTTATTGATTGATTAGCGAAATAAAAATTATAATACATTAAAATAATGAACAAATCTGGAAAATTTATATTATGTAAATAAAATCAGGCTATAAACAAATCGAAATGTGTTGAAAGATTAATTCAACGTTTATATCTCAAGATAAAATTGAATTAACAATTTTACGACTGTTTATTAAATTTCACTGTATTTGTCTCTTTCACGCAAATAATCAGGGGCCGGAGCTAACTGGTGGGGGAATGACATGTGCCACCCCAACGTCACTTGAAAAAAGAAATATTTAGGGGCCGATTGGATGAGAGATTATTTTTAAGGGAATAAGTTATTGAGGGAGGATAAGATAAGAGGGGGTATTATTTTTAAAGGATTGACCCACATTGATGTGATGTTTGGAACCCTTCCCCCGGCCCAAAAATTATCCCCCTCTATCCCTCTTAGGGGAATTATTTTTGGAAAGGTGAAAAATTATCCCCTACATTTTTATGCTCTCAAACCATGCTAAATATGTCACGTCGATTCTTTTACCCCTCCAAAAATTATCCCCCTTCCTTTCCCCGTCAAACGGGGCCTTAGGTCAAAATTTTAAATCGGCATCCCCAGCCACCCCCCGCTTTTCCTCTGCCCTGGCGAGTTGCGACCCGCCGACGCAATCACAAAGCCACACCCACACACAGGTACTCCTCTCTCTCTCTCTCTCTCTCTCTCTCTCTCTCGCCGAGTCGCCGGTTGCCACCCCCTGGCCCTGCGCCAACATCATCACTGCTTTCCGAGTCGCCACTTGCCACCCCTACCCCTTGCCGACATCGTCACTGTCTCAACTCCGGCAAATCCTCCGCGCCGAGCCGCTAACCTCCCACTCCGTTTGACTGGTCTCCGTCTCAACTTCGAACATCGAAGGTTTGTGTTGTACTGTTATTGTTGTGCTTTCAATTTTTCGGTGAATAGCGATCAGCAATGTATCATGTATCATGTTATCTATTCCTCTGGAAATATCATGGTATTTGGGGATTTATTGCTGCCGATCAGTATTCAGTATTTGGGGAGTTTTTGTTCTAGATTTCTTTTGTTTATTTTGAAAATAGTGATTTGATTTTGAGTCTCTGTGGAGGAGGCAAAGGGTTGAGAGCCTGTTATCTTACATACGTTGCAATTAGAGCAATTTAAAATGCTCATGAGTCGCGCCAAAATAAAATTGAACAAGCTGCCAGCAAATTTAGCGACCATTTGCACTTTCAGAACTTTCTCATACTGGTCCTTTAAACTTGGCATCGAAAAATGGATGGGAAGCCAGAAAAGGCTCTAATTGTTGTTGTGTGCTTAAACTTTAGTGAACTGAAGTCTATTGCTATTGCTTTTGCTGTTGATATCTCCATGTGAATCTGAATTTGATGAAGTGAATTGATATCCTACAAAGACTTTGGCCAGTGGAACCAGACTCAAATGATATTCATTCTTATGGAGTTACTATCATGATATCTCCCCGTAATACTTTTTTCTTTTTGTGATATCCTAGTTGAATGAAATTCTCACAAAACAATTGGTTAGTAAAGGGTGATTATCGTTGGAATACATGTATGTTTTTTATGTTCAATATTATAATTTTATTGTTAGTAGTGTCACCCCCAATATAAAATCCTAGATCCCCCTCCAAATAACTTAGTTTTTCTGATGCCCAAAATCGTGCAATCCGAGGAACATATATATAAGAGTAAAATGACCTTTGAGTTGCTACCAAAGAACCTTTAGATTGCACGCCATGAATATAAAATAATTGAGTCTTCGTAATCGAGAGTTCCTTCTCTTTCTTTCTTTGAAATAGCACTTTTCTTGTAACTACAAAACGAAGAAAAGTATTATGGTTCCATTTTTCCCGAGATAATCAGCCTATCTTTTACCATTAAAGGCCTAAAGCTGTAGTGAGCCCTGCTGTACCAGCACTATAACAATGTCTTCTTCCTTGTTCTCCATGGCCTTTTTTGCATTCTAAAGTTCAAGAAGTGTGTGTGCGCGTGTATATACATATAGTTGTATGTTCATAGCCACCAAATTAGCATGTGCCACGTGTTCAGTAATCTAATAATCCTCAGCTTCCAATCACAAGTGACATCCTGCCATGGCCCTATTCATTAGGCCTAAATTGTCTGAGAAGGTGTCAAATGCCAACTCCCCTGTTCCTGCCAAAATACAAAGATATTGAACTCATGCAGTATATTGGAAATATGTGGTGGGCCAAAGACACTCAAATACTTTGAGAGAGACCCGAGGGAGGAAATAACACGCGATGTGTGGTTACACTTCAGTCAGATTCATTATCCCTCACTACTTCTATCGTAGTTCTTTCACACCATTCTACCTCACACTTGTACTTCACCCTCTATGTCTTTTGATCACACGCCTTTCGAATTACTAGAGTACAAATGTATGTATCTAACACCCCGGGATTGTAATCCCACTCACAGAACAAGCAAACTAATCTTAGTTAGCTAACCAAGAATCAAAGGAATTTACCCTTTCATCTGGATTTCCCTTCTGAGATTGTTTTTTTTCTCTTAACTCTGGACTAGATCGAGATCTTGGAGGCTCAGTTACATGAACCTAACCATTACACAAACCGCTAGATGTCTCTTCACCTATATACATGCATGATCCTTCACCAACATACATGTACACTTTGAGTACATGAACACTTCACCTAGACTCTTCAGTTGCATACGTACATTGCACCGTTACATGTATCATAAAACTTAATTATACTCGTCTTAGGGTGTGTTCGGTTGAGTGTTTCTGAAACAATTTTTGAGAAAAAAAACTTTGAGATGTTGTTAGGTGTAAGTGTTTCAGAAAAAATTTGAGAGTTAAATTTTTTTGGCGTTTTCGAGGTGCTCTCTCTCTCTCTCTTCTTTTATAGAGAGAGGAAGTTGTTTGGGAAAAAAGTAGAAGTGTTTGGAAAATTTGAAAAAAGTAAAAGTGTTTGGGAAAAAATTTCCCAAACAAGTTCCCAAAAATTTTTCAAATTTTTTTTGAAAAACTTGTAACCAAACACAGCCTTAATCAAGTTTACGTACTCTGCAACAAATACTTCACATTTCGACTTCAAAATATATCCTCAAAATCCCATAATAGACGAGTGTTGAAAAAATTAAACAGAACCTCTTGTTTAACAACCTACATTCATAGTACAATTCTTATTTTGTAGCTTGATCTTGCAGTAACCAAATGTATGTAGTACAATACTAATGAACTGGCGTCTCCTACGTATTTCGTGTATATTTCAACCTCAAATTCCTTGGTTTCAATTTCAAACCACCAAATGCAAGAACTGACTATTTACTTCCTCCAACAAGGATTCAAGCTTTGAACTAACTTTATGAAGAACTCTTTATTTATACCACATTGATCAACAAATAACAGACTGGATTTAGTGACTTGCAGAAATGTTGAGATTGCCGCAATGGAAGTCAGCCATCTTCCACACAGTATCGATGGTGAATCGCGACAGAAATTTCTCTCTCAAGAAGCTCATCACCTTCCCCTCACTCTCCTGTATGAAACCCACCACACAGGCAGCACTAATGAGACTAAAACTCCTCAATCTCCTTTCCTTTGCAAACTTGTCCAACCCCTTCTTGATCCTCTCATACTCTTCTTCTTCGCTTGCGATCTCTTTTCTTGGGCTTTTCAATAAAGCTTCTGCTAGGCACCGAGCAAGAACGACACTGTCCTCTAGAGCTGAGCAGCCACCTTGACCGATGTCGGGTGTCATGGGATGAAGGGCGTCGCCGGCAACACAAACATTGCCTTTGGAGATATTTCCTAGTAAGAGATTCCAGGGCAATCTTAGCATCAATGGAGCACAGGAGATGCTATCCAATTCAGTCAATTCCACCACTGCTGCTGCTTGTTTGTGTACTTTTCTGATGTTGTTCAATACAAACTGCTTCATCTTAGCTGGATCATGTTCCATGTCCTCATCATCTGAATTTAGAGAATCTGATCATTTTCCGGGAAAAGAAGAGAAGAAAGAAATGGATTGAAATGTAGAACGCTACAAACCCAGAAAATTTTCACAGAAAATCGTCTGTAGGACAGAAGAGCATTTTCTTCTGGCAGTGGTGAAGTGTAAGCCTCATCCACGGTCAATACAGTGTTATCAGCATAGAATTCTAGACATTAATTTTTCTGCGTTTTCCTTGTACAAGTTTTTGGCTTGCACTTTTTCAATTTTTTTTTTTTTTGGTGGCCGGGCTAGGCCCCGTTCTATGAGGTAGGCCATCAGAGAATAAGGAACTATCCAATGTCAGAGGGTTAAGACATGGAGAGTGGCATAAGTCCGCAAGGGGACTATCAAGCGTAAGAAGGGAGCTTTTTGCCACTCCCAGTAGGCTGTTTGGCTTTGCCCATGTTAATGAATCGAATTTCTATCTAGCAGCCAATTTAGATCGAGTATGAGGAACTGATGATGCAGGGGACTTACGTTGGAGAGATGAATTGAAGGTGCAAAACCAGTACAAGAACTTGTCGCTGCAGGGAATATAGCCATAGCGAACGCCGCCTCCAAAGTGAACATGAAACCTGCTCTCAAAGCCATGGCCATCTGGATACTCAACAAGGCCCCTAATGGCTGATCTCCCTGAATAAACAGGTTTTTGAAGACCCAGCCACTTTGCAACCACTGAATTAACTCCATCGCAACCAATCAACACCTTCAATTGGAACATAAATAAAGTGTTAGCCATCAAAACGTAGCATATTTGATAGTTAATAAGGCATTTTTCCTTGTCAAGAAGATTCTAAAATGTCTCGACATACAGAATGCAATAAATGATGGGGTTTACGTGTAAGGGAAAAGATTTCACCTTAATGATAATACACAATAAGTTGCAAGAAAAAAAGTTCTCGGGAGAGGAGGAACACGGATCCTCAACTCCACTCACTCACTCGTTATCTCATTTGCCACTTCTACACAACTACTCTGTATTGCCACACATTTGCAAGCTCAGTACATGGAATATATAGCCATAGCAAGGAAAGAAGCAAATAAAGACATTAAACCCTTTTCATGCGTGATATCTAAGAGGATTTCTCAAAATCTGATTTGGGTTCTCAATTCAAAAGGGTAAAGGCTGTTCTAGCAGCCCTTGGATCCTTATCCAGCCACTCGCAGATTTTTCACACCCTTGTCACACGTGGAGGACTTTTCAACATTACGTAGTACAAATACGGAGACGAATATAACAACCTCTAGGTGTGTTGGTGCTTCACTGAAAGCATTTATGTTTAAACCAAAACAGCTATAGAAGTGTTCTTCATTGCATAATCGTCATCATGCCACCATTCTAGAGGGAGTTTCTGTATACATTGTAGGAAGTTGGGAATTTTTATACAATATCAAACACCCATCTTGAGTATCATCATAACTTTCAGGAACTAATAGAGTGAACTCCAACCCCAGCCATATTTCGGGAAGTTGTAATAATCTAAGTTTCTATGCACAATAACTATATCAACGTCGCGACATTGAAGTCTCCAAAGAATGACATGGAATCCTATCATTTTGTGTCATATGTTACCCAATATCATCGAAGACATCATGCTAGAAGAAGCCACAATTTAGGCCCTCCGAGGCTTTGAAGCTAATCGAGTATTTAAGTACCACAATAGTTCCTACTTAGAGATATGAAGGGGAGTTAGTGTGCTTTATGCACAATCACTATATCAGCGACGCGACATTGAGTTTTGTCTATTGCCTTTCATATCAAACCAAAACACTCACCATTCTCGCTCCTAATTCTTGAAATATATCTGTCACATTTATCTAAATGGATTTATACGGAAATTTTGCTTGTGAATTAAGAAAACAGATTGCAGAATTTTTTGTTCTTTTAAAGGCAAAGAAAGATTCATATATGATTAAGATAAAAAGTGGACTCAATACAATAGGTAGAGAACTATAAGGAGACAGCTTCGGAATGTAAACAAGGACCTTCCTAGTGCTGCTACTCGTAAGAAATCTCAACCTACTCTCAACTTCCCATAATCAGAAATAGGATAAAACGATAAAACTGAGAAGTTACCTTGGTTTTGAGGGTGGAACCATCAGCTAGATGCAACAGTTTGTGATATCCTCCTGTTTCCTCAATTGAAACTACCTTAGACGAGTACCGGATGGTGCCATGGGGCAATTCACTCTCCAATGTCTCAATTAACTCCATCCTCCTAACACAACGGCATTCATAACCTCTACTTCTGCATCGCGTAGACGTACAATAAAATATCAATAAATGAGAGATTGAAAAGGAAGGTACCTTGAAACAAAAGAAGAAACTCTAGCATCGACCTATAACTATAGTACGAGGGTTGTGTTACCGACCCTTAAACAAAAAATTCCTCAACTTTTATAATAGACTCAACGGACGTTGTTGAGAACTATTAAGCTACTAATTTAGTATCAACATAACACTAGTACACTACGCAACTTCATTTTTGGTAAAGATAATTTACATGTATACGCTATTTAATACAAAAACTACAAACAATAACTTGAAAAACTGAAATCAAATTTCAAACCCCCTTGACTAAAAAGTATAATTTTTTGTTTAACTTTTGAACATAATATTTTATTTTTTTTTAAATATCATGTCGAGACGACTAAAATTATTGTTTGATTATTGCTTAATATCGCCGAGATGTTTTAGAAAAGTAAAGAATATATCCAAAAATTAAAAGAAATTAATAAACAACGAAAAATCAGTCGAAACAGACCTTGTTTATGTATTTTTTTTTACCTTTTAGTGAATTTTTTTTTAAACTTTTATATTAAAAAAGACTATACTTTTTAAATTCTTACCGAGAGAAATAATTTATAGAGAAAAAATAATACAAAACGAATAAATTCAAGAAATAATTAAATCAAAACATAAAATCAAAAAATAAATGTGTGCCAGGTCAAAGAGAGAAAGGGGGAAAGGGAGTGCCAAGTCACATATTGTGGGTTTTTTCTGGGCAACCCTAGCATTTCATCTAAAAAAAACATCTAATTCAATTCATAACATTGATAATCAAATCAAATCGATCGTTTAAGTCTCAATCAATTGAAATCGGCAACGTGAATCTAATTTTTCTAATAAGTTATGTCCAATGTACGATAAGATATGTATATCTAGGATCACAAAATTTCCTATCAAAATCATGACCATCTAGGATAGACCATGGTAATATATAATATATGCAAGTGGATACTATATATATGTGTGTGTGTGTGTACTCACTCTTTCCCCTTTCCGGCAGGCGAATCAATCTGTGAAGTAGTAACACCCGAAACAGAAGAAGCAACCTGAAACCTGCACAGCAACACCAGTAGTCAACATATATTTGAGGGAATTAACTAACAAGGGGGGAGAGAAAGAGAGAGAGAGAAATGGGTTAATGTGGGATATGGAGATGCTATTATAGCTAATGTTTGAGGGAATTTATTAAAAAGGGGACAGACACACAGAGAGGGGAGAGGGAGAGAGAGAGAGAGAGAGACGTTGAAATCTGAGGATAATGTTGCCCAAGGGAATTGGCGATGCCTAAAGCGTCCAGTGCCCTCCAAGCGTTGGTCCACAAAGTAAGAGCAAAACCCGTAATTCTTAAGCTTTCTGATGATTCCAATACCAAGCTCCGAATCCCGTACCTGTATATTCATATTAATTCCAACCTCGTTATTTGCAAGCAGAACATTTTTCAGAGAGAGAGAGAGAGAGAGAGAACTTTTGTGTTCTTAATTTTGAACCTGTGAAGGCCTAAGGCGACACTGAGACCAGCTATACCAGCACCCACTATCACAATATCCTCCTCCATCTCCATGTCCTCTCCCGGCTATTCAGTTCAACACCAACATGTATATGTATATATACAGAGAGAGAGAGAGAGAGAGAGAGAGAGAGAGAGAGAAGGGTGGGGGGAGAGGGATCAAACAGGGGACTGAAGACGGCAGCACATGCGTCACTCTCACCTGCTACAAAATCAAATCTAAAGATAAATTTTAAATAATATTATTTATTAACAACATAATTATACTAACTAAAGAGGAAAAAAAGAACCTATAAAATTTAATAAAAATTTGAGTTAGCAACTGAATTACATTTTTAAAATACGGTACTCGTATTTGAATTCTTAATCAAAAAATAAAATAATAATTTAAAATACTCACGGAGTCAAAACCATACAATAAAAAGTTGCCTATTATTTTTGAAGTAATTATTAAAGAGTAATGATAAGAACACAGATCATCTGGACAGAATTGTGCCCAGAACCGATGAATGCATGTGAAGATCCTCAACAATTTAAAAGACCCACCTACATCCAATAGTTCCTACTACAGATGTGTCCAAATGCTCTTTGTTCGAAGACATTTTCATTATTAAATAATCTTGAAACATGTATCATAATACTTTTCTTTATTGCATATCCACGTTAAATTTATACATTTAATCTCGATTATCCTCAAGCTAATGCCTGGAGATGAGTATTGAGACAGTGTCTCGGATCACCCAATAATTTTAAGAATAAATTTAGAAATACAAATTATTTATGCACATTAAAATACAGGTGTGTCCGAAACATCGGATGCACATGAGATTCTTCATAATCATTTGAGTTTCACGTGTATTCGATATATAATTTCCGACATATTTATTTTCAAATGTGCACAAATAATTTGTGTTAATTACTAGACTTTTTCATAATTTTTCCATTTTATGACAATTTGGACTTGCAATGCAAGTATCCCACGTCAGCCGGCCGCCGGCTG
>JABCMJ010017039.1:0-18674 GCA_014822125.1 Arbutus unedo
CCCCCCCCCCCCCCCCCCCTCCCGATCACCTGTTGGAGCAAGAAGAGAAGAGAAGAGAAGAAGAGCAAAAGAAGAAAGAAGAAGAAAGAAGGAAGAAAACTCCTCCGACCCGAGCTGACAACTAAACCCACCGACTTGAGTTGGCTACCAAATTTGTCCGAAACTCCAAACCAACTATAAGTTCTTTATTCTTGACCCTTTTAGAGTGTTTTGGTGTAATTAGAGGTTTAATGGTACATCACTGGAGGAGAAACAACCAGTTACAAAGACTGTCAAAAATTTTCAGATCCGAACGTCAGGCTCGTCGTCAAGCCGGACGACCGGACCCATGACCGAGGAGGGATACAACTGTAATTAAATTAGAGTTATATGTTATTAATATTATTATTATGAAATTATATTTCTATGAATTACAAGTTTTACCCCTTTGATTATTTCAATTAATTGCTTAATTATTTATCATAATTAAATTCCTCTTTAAATGTTGGAATGAACAAATTACTCTTTTCACTTTTATGTGTATACACCTTTAGAATAAATTTAGTATAATTTTTATTCTATAATTAAAACTTAGATTTTTAATTATTATCACCATTTTAAATACACGTTAAAACCACACAATTTAACTTAGGTTAAATTATTAATATATATGCATCGTGATAAACATGTTTACAATTAATTTTTTTATTTATCTTAAATTTTGTAAAAACTCTATTTAAAACTTTAAACCGTGAGGATACTTACATCTCATTAAATATATTTACTTTGTATTATAATTATTAAATAATTTTTTAGACTTAATTAAACTAATATTTATTTATTACATATCAATCTTATTGTTACATAATTTCATTTCCAATTATTTAAATGCTAGTCTCTTGAATTCATGATCTTGATATGATAAATATTAGTTGAACGATATTTTGGATTACATTTTGATTACTTAGACTTGATTAAATGTTGATACTCAGGGTGTCTTGTGGATACCTAACCATTAAATACACTAATAATGACATACGATTAGTTGGTGTTGATTATATTTTTCATGGAAATATCTATGTGTATTTTGTAGCTATGAAGCGACTTGAGCTGAGTTTTAACTTAAATCAGAGATGTGATAGACCCAAGTGGTGTATCACTCAAGCACTGCATTTAGTTGTGTCATGCGTTAAGCAAAGTTACGCTGGAGCCGAAATTATATCTAATCATATCGTGTCATTTTTAGTCTAATGGCCTCATTCTTAAACTTATATTGCTTTGGCACGGTAACGAAATAATATAATGCTAGGAAAGACATAGTGATTGTGAACATGACGAATGAGAACAGTGTGATTGGGGGCACTGTTGTTGGGAGACACGATTGGTCAGGTAGTCGGGATTGTTATCATTTGGGAGCACCATACATTTGAATTATGAATTTAGAAATGTTAATTCGAATTATATGACAAGGTCATTTTTGGAACAACTGATGAAATTATACGACGTGATCATACTTCAGAATATGTTGATTCAAGTCGAGAACTTATGGAATATCTGAAACTGATACACATTGTGATAGTTATTCAGATGATTTTAATTATGCTATTTCAGTTTAATTAACATGTGCTTATTGTTTATGTACTTATCTTATTGCATGATGTCATTAATCTTGATTATTTCATAATCTTATACATTGCATATCATATTATTATGGTAAAACATCAAAAGAGAACTTAAGGGTAGAGTAACTTTATGAGTGTCAAAACTCATGGTGCAATTTCTTTTTGCCCCTGGTGTTTCATATCAGGTATAGATGATGACGGAGTCAGACCAAACTATTCAATTCATGATGGTGCTTATCCCGATGAAGACCTGGTAGAACTGTGGTTTATTTAGACTAAACTTAGGCTGTTTTGACTTTTGTTATATAGTTTTTTTGATGTAAAGTCTTTGTCAAATGTATTTCATTTCCTGTTGTATTAAAACTACTATTCTAATGAAAGGATAGAATTTTTGCTACTTTACTCTTTTAATTAACATGTCCGAAAATCAGAACGTTACATGTGCTCTCACGATTTTTTAGTTCACCAATTTTTGTGTAATTTTTTCATTTTATGTCACCTTTTTTTATTGACTATTAGTTCGTATCTATAAAAAATTTCAAAAAAATAAAATTATGTTCAAAAATTAAGAAAAAAATTAGAAAATATAAAAGATAAGTCAAAACATGATTTGTACTCTCACGATCTTTTAGTACACCAATTATTTTGTAAAATTTTATTTTGCAACTTTTTATTTTGCATCAATTTTTTTATTGATTACTGTGTTGTCTTGATAAGAGATTTTAAAAAAATTAAAAATTATGGTCAAAAATTAAAAAATATAAAAAATAAGTCAAAATATGTTTTGTGCGCTTTTGACTTTTTGATACATCAGTTTTTTTTGCAACAATTTATTTTAAATTAATTTTAAATTTTAAATTTTTTATTGGTTTGTCTCTATAAGAAATTTAAAAATATAAAAAATTATGTTTGAAAATTAAAAAGATCATAAAATATAAAAATAAATCAAACACACAGCTTGTGCTCTCACGACCTTTTGGCACACCATATTTTTTGTAACTTTTTATTTTGCCTTAATTTTTAATTTACTATTAGTTCGTATCAATAAGAAATTTCAAAAAAATAAAAAGTTATGTTTAAAAATAGAAAAACAAGAAATAAGTTAAAATTTGATTTGTGCATGCTTTCGTGGCCTTTTGATACACTAATTTTTTTTGTAACTTTTCATTTTGCATCAATTTTTTTTATATATTATTGGTTTGTCTCAATAAGAATTTTTAACAAAATAAAAAATTATGTTCAAAATATTTTAAAAAATCAAAAAATATGAAAAATTAAGTCAAAACATGATTTGCTTGAGCTTATTTTTGTTTTTAATGGACCTTTTTTTATTAGTTATGTTTGGCTTGAAATGTTATCTATGTTTTTTATCATTGTATATTTAACAAATAACATTATTTTTATTTTTATTCTAACACCGCTTTTTCTGTGTTTTTGTTCTAACACAAATTAGTTAGAACAAAAATACATATTATAACTTTATCTGATAATTAATGTTATTAGATGGATTACTGTTATTTGATAATATTATCAGATATCTTTATCTATATTTTTGTTCTAACAGACAAAGTTACCTGTTACAATAAAAGCACATTTAATAACTTTATCTAATAATGTTAGTTAGATTTTTTGAAATTTCCAACCTAAAATCAATGGACTAGGTGTAACCTCTAAATCATATTTACAAAATTTGAGTGGCTTCAGCACCGACCCCGAGCTAAAACCCAAAGGGTAATGCCCCTAAAATTTTGCTAATTTGTTGGGCCCGAAATCTTTAGTAGCCTTGTAGACTATAATATAACAAAATATGAATTTATCTAGAGAAAGCCTTACAACTGAAAGTCCAACTCAATTGAACATCCAATTAAAACGAAGGGTCCAAAAACTTCAACAGCCCGATTTATTTTTTGTAGAAACACAAAAATCATTTGTTTAAAGGTAAAATACCCACACATGAAAAGTCTTCGTGCTTTGCTTGTCCTTCAGTCCTAAAGTATTAATAGACAGAGACCTAAAAATAAGAACAAATCAGCAAAGTTTTTGAGTTCCTTAAGAATTATAAAAGCAATTTAGGTAGCATCGTTGGAATGCGCCCTCAGTCCTATTTGGAAAAACAGTCAAAACTTACATGGAAACGGTCAAACTAAATGTTGTATGAACGAACTAGATGTGTCTGGCTTGTATGCACAAAGCAGATGCATCCTCAAACAAAATATTTTTTCGCATGAATAAAATGCGTGCAACAAACCCTAACAGGGGCACATCTATAGACAAAGATCAAAGTCATCATCTTTCACTTTTCTCTCCTTGCTATATTCGATCTGTCGCTCGATTGCCACACTCTCTGATCCATCATCTTGCCGTTGGACCATCGATCACCTACATTGAAGCTTCATTCCTCTATCTCAGATGTCATTTGTTCTCTCTCTGATAACCCTCTCTCTCGGCCGTGGCTTTTTTACACTGACATTTAGGTTTTTCGGATCAAATACAACGTACCGGGCAACGTGCATCTTACGTTGTTGCTGACGGGTGCCCTGCCCATCCATTGGCTAGATTGCATCTACATTCCCTTTATGTCAATGGTCCCCGGAGCGCCGGGGGAGGGGGGGGGGGATTAGTTCTCCCTTCACCCATGGTTTTGGCACACCTTCCATGAACTCGACCTTACCCTCAACCAACCAGGTGTCGCTTAATTTTTATAGAATAGTAATGTTGATCGCTCAGCTAAAAGGACTTTATGAATTGGATCTCAAGTTCTATGATATCTTTGACTTTGACTTTGACAGTAGAAACGCTTTCTTAAAGAGGCATCATTTGCAGAGTTGTCCTTGGTATGACTCATTGATCTTGGGTCTTCCTAACTCTGACAAATACGCTGGGGACACAGTCAAGGTCACGAGCAATTTTGAATTCGGCCCTAATGAAGACAGAGAGTATCTAATCCCCCGTATCCTGGGCAAATTAGGTGATGGTCGACCCATCCTTGCACCGCTTCATACTCTATTGCTAATTTTTCATTCGACTCCAACTTTTGTTCTTGTCTTTTTAGATCGTGACGTTGTCAGCCGTATAAACATCAAGTCTAGTTTGGCTTGCATTTTCAAGGCCTTCCAAGTCGATCTCAATAATCGGGATGCCGCTACCCTACTCAAATTCGAGCCCCACTACAAGCACAAGCTCAAAGATCGGTGTGCCAAGTGAGCTCTAGCTAGTGGATTCTTTCAATATCTTGATGGAACATCTGATCCAGTTGACGCTGCACAACCAAACATGGAGCATATTCAAAGTCGATGCGCCAGGCCGTTTGCCGCTTAGTTCGTTGTTCTGTTGGGGTCCACAACTGCGCCTGCATAGTGGCAGCTGTACAGTCTCAATCAACGACCCCTATAGTCTGTCCTCTGGCTAACCAAAAAAGGCCCTAAGAAGAGACTATAGATGATGAAGAAAACATTTCTCCTGTTCCTTCCGAAGTGTCGGAGGCAGGTGAGGAACTAGAGGAGCCTGCAAATGCTCGTCCTTAGAGGCAGAAGCTCAGGGTCGGCAAGACGAGGATTATGAATTCCAACACTATCAAGGATGAAGGGGTTGCCCATGTGCTTTCTCGGCCGGTCCTGTTGCCAAGGGATGTTGAAGCGTTGCCCTCAACCACCAAACCTCTGTACCATACTACTTTGAAGGCTGCTCTTTCGGTAAGCTTCATCTTCACGTCCAATTTTTTCTTTTACTAAGAATATTTATTTCTAACTCGCTGCTCGGCTTTTCTTTCAGATCGTCCAAGCTCTTTTCGGCATTTGACTAACGACTTTCTGAATCAATGCGTATAACTAGTCGTTTGGTTCCTAGGTTGGCCGAAGAAAAAGATTTGAGGAAAGCTCTGGAGGTCAGATCACCCAATTGAAGGATGAAGTTGCGTCCCTGACCTCCAAGGTTGAGGTCGTTGAAGGGGCCAATGTTGATCCTCTAAAAGAGACCAAAGAGCTGTGGGAAGCACAGAACCGATTGGTGTAAGGGGCTTATGACAAAGAGTTCGACGAGGCCAAACACCAATGCAAGTAAGATGTCATGAAGGCCAAGGATGTGATCTATAGTTGTGGATGGGTGGACAGTTTGAAAACTGCCAACATCCTTGATGACACTCCACTTTTGCAAAATTTGCCTCCCTTCCTGAGTGATGCTACGACAGAACCTCGCGCTGACCAAGAAGGCCTTCTTACCGACCAATAGTTTTTTCTTTAATGAATTTTTTCTTCTGTTTGCTGATGCCGACTTCTATGGCATGTTGTCGACTTGTTTTGTAATGTTGCTGATGCTTTTTTGAATTGTACTTTTAACTATTTCCTAACGTTTCACTTTCGAAGCTGTGACGCGCCTTGTCCATCTTTTTTGTTTTTTCTCTTAGCAGTCGATGTTCCACTTTATCTTTTTTCCCCTCACTGAGGGTTTGCAAAATGGGGGTTAGTGCAAATCCTTAGTGGCCTAAGATTTCCATCGGCCCTCCTATCGGCCTAGGGCTCTATCATTGGACCCCAGCCTTTCTTAAGTGTTGCCTCGGCTTTCCGAGGTTGGTCTGGAGCTCCTATCTTTAGGACCTCAACCTTTAAACAATTTATATGTATGAACAAGGTTGTGTTTGGCATTCTGATGTAGTGATACTTGCAAACTTTTGGTGACAAACAAAATTTTATTGCATTTTAAGGGAGCCATGGCTCGGTACAAGTACTCTGAATGAATAATTAAAAAAAAAACAGTACTTCAACAGCTATCTTATGGTAGTATTTTCAGAGGTTGGTGGTGTTCTAGGAGTTCGGCCTAAGTTTGCCATCGGATCGCTTCTTCGTGTTGGCTACCACTTTGCGGAGTACTAAGTCGTCTAGTCAAAATGTTCGTTGTCGAACACCCTGATTGTATCATTTAGCAACATCCTACCAACATCCTACTGGTAACTAGAGGGACGTATTCTTGCCCGGTCATGCTTTTCTTCGACCAAATCTAGATCCTTCGCAATTGCTTTGTTCATTCTATTCTTCATTGAAGTTTTCAATCCGAAATCTTGGCAATCCAGCTTCTAGTGGAATTATGGCTTCCATATAGAATACGAGAGCGAATGGGGTCTGTCCTCTTGACCTTTGTGTAGTGGTTCGGTATGCCCACAGTATGCTCGGCAATTCTTCTGCCCATTTCTCCTTTGCAGCATACAGCCTCTTTCTATACCTGATATCACCATTTTGTTTGATGCTTTGGCTTGTCTGTTGCCCTGCGGGTAACACGTAGTGGAGTTGTTAAATCTGATCTTATGTTTGGTGCAAAAATCTATGATTAAGATGCCAAAAAATTGAGCCCCATTATTGGAGACGAACGCATGTGGAATGCCAAACTTGAAGTTAATGTTTTTCCATGCGAATGTTTTCACATTTTTCCCTTTGATGGTGACCAACGGTTCGGCCTTCACCCATTTGGTAAAATAATTAGTGGCCATAATGAGAAATTTGAAGCCGCCCGGAGCCGTCAACATCTTTCCCACAATGTCTAGCCCCCAATGCACAAAAGGCCAAGGGCTTATCAAGGATGATAGCTCTTCGGTAGGTTGTTGAATCATTGGGGAGAAAGGCTGACATTTATCACACCTCTACACAAACTTTTGTGCATCCTCCATCATCTTCGACCGCTAGTAACTCTGGGTGATGGCTCGATAAGCCAGGGATCGTCCTTCATAATGGAAGCTGCAACTGTTGGCATGAACCTCGTAAAGTAACTTCTCTGTCATATCTGGATGCACGTAGTATAGATATGGCCCAATGAACGATCGCCAGTACAACTTCGGTTCAGATGAAACCTAAAACCTTGCCGACTTATGAATGATTCGGTGCGCTTCTCTTTTGTTGGCTGGTAGTCTATTTTCCTTTAAGTAGGCGATGATGGGATCCATCTAGTTTGGACCGATCATCAGTGCCTCCATGGACTCCATCAACTTTGTGCTTGGCCGTGCAAGTGTGTTGATTGAAATTGTTTGGTGACCATTGACTTTGTGGCCAAAGCTACGCATGCTTATGCGTCGGCATGAGCATTCTCATCTTTGGCAACTTATCCAATTTGAACTCTTCAAAAGCCCTTGATTAGTTCTATCGCCTTGCTCATGTACCTTCCTATCCTTTCATCCATGACTTCGTACTCGCCCGAAAGATGGTTCACCACCAATTGTAAGTCACTGTGAACAACCAATTCCCCTGCACCCACAACTTTCGTGGCCCTAAGCACTGCCAATAGGGCTTCGTATTCGGCTTCATTATTGGTGGTGTGAAAATCAAGCCGAATGAAATGTTCATGGAGTGCTCCTTCTGGTGAGACAAGTTGAACTCTTGCTCCAGCCCCTTTGCCGTTCTATGCTCTGTCCACATAAAGTTTGTAGGTTTTGTTGTCGAAGCTGTCGTTCTCACCAAACCCATTTCTCGGTTTGCTTGGCATTATTCTATTTTGATGTGGTTATGGGTTCCGCCCGAAGCATGAATTCAACAACAAAGTCAGCCAAGATTTGAGCTTTGATGGCTGTTTAAGACTGGTATCTGATGTCAAAGTTGGCCAACTCAATGGACTGTCGAGATATCCTCCCTGACAAATTGGCCTTTCTAGTATGACTTTCAACGGGTATTTAGTGAGGACTACAATTGTATGACCTTGGAAATATGGTGTAAGCTTTCTTGTGGCTACGATGAGTGCCAGTGTGAGTTTTTCAAGTGGAAGATACCTAATCTCAGCATCAAGCAGTGTCTTGCTCGCGTAGTATACTGGGCTATCTCCCCCTTCGGATTGTCGGATGAGTACCGAACTGACAGGATGGGAGGAAATAGAGAGATACAAGTACAAAGTTTATCTGACGACAAGTTTGGTCAATAACGGTGCCGAAGATAGATATTCTTTAAGCCGAATAAGGGCTTCATTGCATTCTTCGTTCCATAGGAAATTATGACACCGAACTGACGGCATGGGAGGAAATAGCGAGATACAAGTACAAAGTTTCTCCGACCACATGTTTGGTAAAAAACGGTGCTGAAGATAGATATTCTTTAAGCTGAATGAAGGCTTCGTCGCATTCTTTGTTCCATAGGAAATTACGACAATCATTCTTCTTCAGGCATTCAAAGAATGGTTGACACTTGTTAGATGGCCGGCTTATGAACTGGTTGAGGGTTGTTGCCATGTTAGTAAACTTCTAAATCTTCTTGATTGTGGTTGGCCGAGAGAGTTGTTGGATCGCTTGAATCTGGTTCGGATCGGCCTCTATTCCTCTACGGGTTACCAAGTAGCCGAAGAACTTTTTAGAGCCGATATTGAACGCACACTTGGACGCATTGAGTCTTAGTGTATGCTTTCTAAGTATGTTAAATACCTTAGGTAATTCCGATAGGTGATTGCCATCCTTGGTGTTTTTGACTACCATATCGTCGATGTAGGCATCCACCATCTTGTCGATCTATTTTTTGAACATCCTTGTGAGCATTGTTGATAAGTCACCCTAATGTTCTTCAGGTTGAAGGGCTCTATAACAGTAGAGTCCCCTCGCCATGATGAAGGTCGTCTTGTCTTGATCTGAGCTGAACATAGCTATTTGATGATAGCTTCTGTAGGCATCCATGAAGCTCATGCGCTCATGTCCAGCTGTTGCATCTACAAGTTGATCGATTCTAGGCAAAAGGGAGCTATCTTTGGGGTATGCGTCATTTAGATTGGTATAGTCCACACAGACCCATCACTTGTTGTTGTTCTTCTTCACAACGATTGTGTTCACTAGCCATCTCGGATATTTGACCTCCCTGATAGCCTCGGCCTCCAACAGCTTGTTCACCTCTTCGACGACCACTTCGGTGTGAGTTATGGTGGAACGATTGCCTTTCTACACTACTGGCCAACGAGCTGGATCGCAGATGAAATGGGGTATACACTAGGCATCTCATAAGGGCTCCACGCAAACCCAACAATATTTTGTTTTAGAAATTTGGTCATGTCTTCTCAGGTTCTCCATTATTTTCTCGGCCGTTAGTATGCCGACATCCTCCAACACCGACATGTTCGGTAGTTTGACCCAGTGAACTTGTTCGGGAGTAGACTTGCTTTTTACAATGGTTATATAACACTGCTTGACCACCGTTTGACTTCTGTATATACTTTCTACGCCTTTGGGGTTGATGAATCTCAAAACCTGATGATATGTGGAAGCCACTCCCCCCAGTTTGTGCACCCATTTCCTACCGATGGTGGTGTTGCAAGGAGATTACACAACCACCACGAATAGTTCCGTCGACAAAGTAACCAAACCCACAACAACCGAGCTTGTAAAATTTTTGTGCGGCCAAACTGGGGGGGCTCCATTGAAATTGACCAATGGCACTTCAATTGGTTGGAGGTCGGCCTCTTTGTACCCCATCTTTTTGAACATGCTGTAGTACATTATCTCGGCTGAGCTACTAAGATCCACAAAGATCCTCTACATGAACCATGTATCGATCTCCAGCTTGACTACTAGGGCATCGTTGTATGGATGTTTTTCCCTCTCCAGATCTCTATCGGTAAAAGTGATTACTCTTTCCGGCTCCCTCCGGTCTATTATTTTTGAGTAAGTAATATGATATTAGGGTTCCAATAGGATTATATAACCACATCTAGTAATTGCACAATAACCCCATCGTTCAAATAATTTAATAATTAACCCAAAATTTTTAAACTTTACTGAAATACCAATACCAGTATTATGCCAATAATCTATAAAATTACTACAAATAACAGGAAATTAATAAAAAAATTAAAATTTCAGACCATAGGTCCTCACAAAGAGTGAGGGAGTGATGGGAAGTGTGGAAGAATGATAAAGGTGATAGTTGCCTGGGACTTTTTCGTGTAGGGAGAAGAAAGCAGTTGGTGGGATTATACTAATAAAGGAGTGAGGAGTGTTCCTATGTGGGGAGGTCTAGGGGAATCCTAATGGGAGGAAGGTATGCTCCGGTGTAATGCGGTGTATGGCATGTCTACATTATGTGTATGAATTATGCAAGTATGTATAATTAATGTATACATGTTCACTTATGAATGTACGCGATGTATATAAAATATATAGAATTCTAACATGGAAAAATATTTAAATTACTCAAAATTGATTTTAAACATGAAAAATTCATTTATTTTTGGATAAAAAATACGAATTCTAACAATCCATGTGCCGAACTCGGCCCACTACAACAATCTATGTGCGTCCAAAACCTCATATTTTCATTATTCAATCAACTTAAAAATGGGACCATAAATTCAATTTTTAATTCACGCATGACTAGTTTGACAAATTAAATGTACCATATTATTCTTCTATCAAAAGTTAATATTTTTGGCGTTCAAACTCCTCTCAAAAGGTTTGCAGATCACCCTTTTATTTTGTTTCGAACTTTAACCAAAAGCCATATTGGCCAAAACCATTTCCAACAATCCTCTTATTTGCAAAAAAAAAAAAAAAAAAAAAAAAGATTATTAGAATGATGGCATATCAGAGTAGTCACATGATCTGAGAACACATATTTTTTAAAAATACAAATTGTTAGTATAATTTAAATAATGAACTATGAATAAAACCTCTCTCAGCTATGATGTTATACATACTAAATTAATCTAACTTTTCATGTAAATAAATTATTAATAAACACTTTAAAATACTTGCTTCGAATCTAGATAATGATATATGGGAAAACATTATTTAGATCAATATTATTTGTCCGGCCCATACCGTACGGTACCGGACCCCGTTTTATGTTTGGTGATTTATTTTTAACAATAAATTCAAAGCGATACGTCAGTATACATCGATAATGATACGCATCGGTACCAATACGCTCGCCCATATGGAAATCATAACTTTGATTTAGATGGACTACAATGCTGTGTTCCCCGGGTCGCATTTGGTATTCTCCTAGTTTGGGACTAGGATTTCATTGTTCATGAGAAATCAACGTTTTAAACTGATCAAGCCGACATTACACCCGACAGCGTGAGTTCCGTGGAAGCATAAAGGAATTGAAACATGTTACACGAGGACACTTGTTTAAGGACATCAATTCAAACTTACAGATATGTACTTGGATAAAATATGATTGACAGGACCCATAATTGTTCCCATTTGGACTCACTCTTCAATGGGGAATTAATGCTTTGGTTGAGTTCATATCAGATAGCGAATTAAAGATTACGAATTTTTTAACCGAGGCAGCAGATTCACTGTTCTTTTTTATTTTTTTCTCAAAATGTTTGAATTAATTTATGTATGCTTATCTCAAAGTATTTTGATTGATTCATGAATTGATTCATAAAAATTAATTTTCAACATGAAATTTTAAGAGATCAAAAAGAAAATTACCTATATATCCCATCATTTTGGATGGTAAGTATTATACACATGAGCATTGTATGTGCTTTGAGATCTGGGCTTTGTAAAATCAATGGATTTTTGGATACACTATCGAAATTATTCTCTCGTTTCTATATAGCTTATCCAATCATTTTTTCAGCATTTACTGTGTGAGAGAGAAAGTCTAGGTTCTCAAAAGTTGAAGGAGGATGGAAATACATTGCACACGGAGATTTTCCGCTGAAAATATAGAGGTACCTAAATTGATAAATCTCATTGACATCAATGTTACAAATTGAGAGATTTAATGTCAAAATTAAAATTAAAATGACTGAAATAAAATTGAACATGAAATGGAAGAGATATATAAATAAGGGGATGATTCCTTAGACCAATATTTTTTTAGACAAATATTAGACCAACATCCAAACTCTGCATTTCTGATTAAATTTTAATAATCCGAACCGTTCAATGTATTTAAAACATGTTTTTAAGGGTACCCGCGAGAAATTAGCTCAAAATATTACCAGAAAAAACTTGATCCAAGCAATGGTTCAAAATGCTGACAGGAACTGTTTTACAAGCCACTATTTGGATCAAGTCATTTTCGGTAATATTTTGAGCTGATTTCTCGTGGGTACCCTTTAAAAACATGTTTTAAACACATTGAATTGTTCAAATCATTAAAATTTAATCAAGAATGAAGAATTTAAATATTGATATAATATTAATTTAAAAAAAATATTAATCTTTTTAACCTTTCCCAGTAAATAATTTACACTCATACATTGATAAAAGATTGTTCCCATTTGTACCCTTCGATGGGGAATGCTTTGGCTGAGTTCATATCAATGAGTTAAAGCTTACAAATTTTTTAACAAAAACAGCAGATTCAAAAAATTTTTTTTATGCATAGGTACTATGAACTTTTGGAAAACTAATTTTACAACAAAATTCTGTCTAAGTTGACCCATAAAAATTAATTTCAAAATTAAAATTTTAAGAATTCTAAGTCTCATGGCTAGTTAGTCAATGCATCCTTTATTAAATCAATCCAACACCGAATTAAACCCTAATTCAAGGCGATGATCAATTGACATAATTTCTTACATGAACGGATTGCAGAACAGAAATTGGAAACGGAAAATTGAGAGGCATTTAGAGAAACAAGATCACACTTTTCTGCTCTCTATTTCCATCTGTATCTCACAAAAACTAACCAAAAAAAAAAAAGGATTAATTGTCCCTAGAAGCAATATAATTCGCCAGAGCAATCAATGGAGCCGCCTTTTCTTGATCAAACCCAGAAAGCTGATCCTTCGCCTCCTTATTCAATTTCTCAGCAAACTCTCTCGACTTCTCTATCCCAATCAATTTCGGATACGTAACCTTGTCCGCCACCAAATCTTTCCCCGCCGTCTTCCCCAATTCATCCGACGATTTCGTCACATCCAGTATATCATCCACGACCTGAAACAACAACCCGATGCACCTCGCATACTTCCTTAGCTTCTCAACCTCCTCGTCTGAACTACCTCCCAAAATTGCCCCCAGAACCACCGCACCTTCCAGTAACGCCGCCGTCTTGTGACGGTGTATGAATTCGAGGTGTTCTAGCCCCACGTCAGATATCCCTTCGGAACTTATATCGACTACTTGGCCTGCAACTAACCCTTCCGCTCCAATTGACTTCGCTAATTCGCCGATAACGCGGACGATTTGTTTAGACAAAACCCCGTGGTTTGTGGCAGTGGCGACGTGCTCGAACGCGAAGGCGAGGAGCGCGTCACCGGCTAAAACGGCTACGTCTTCGCCATATACTTTGTGGTTTGTCGGGCTGCCACGGCGGAGATCGTCGTTATCCATACAGGGGAGGTCGTCGTGCATTAAAGACATGGTGTGGATCATCTCAACCGCACACGCCGCCGGCATCGCGGTGGTTTCATGGCCGCCAACGAGTTCGCAGGCGGCGATGCAGAGGATTGGGCGGATCCGCTTGCCGCCGGCCAGGAGGGAATAGCGCATGGACTCGTGGATCTTTATCGGATCCCTTAGTGAAATGGCCGCGTCTAGGGATTGGTTCACGGAATTGGCCTTTTCAACCATGTAGTCTTTGAAATTGAAAGTCGAGGATATGGATTCTGGTGGGGTCTTTCGGTCTTCGCATGTGTCTTGTTTGGTGAGAATTGCAGAGATGGAGAAAGGAGAATAGGAGGTAGGTCGTGGATTAGGATTGTGAGAGGAGAGAGAAATGGGTTTTCCTCTCAGTGAGTGGAGAAAATTGGATGGGGTAGATCTGGATCTACAGGGCAGGGAAAACATGGAATTGGTCTGAACCCACGTCGAGCTAAGATTCACAAGACTCATTATGCTAATTGGTATTTTGGTGGATACCCAAAATTGATTTTGCCGCAGGGAGGAATAGAAGCGAGAAGCAAAAAATTCTGTATACTCAATACCCTACAATCTCTCCACCGTGACGTTCCTGGTACCGTACTCCAAGAACTCTTCAGGAAACAAAGAGAGAAGTTGGGTGTTCGCCGAGAGAGAGAGAGACTGATGAGTGTGAGAGAGAGACAGAGCAGCGTGAGGAAATGAGTAAAATATGTAGCAACAGGGAGATTCAGTTCATACTCGTTTTGAGTTATTTTCAATAATGTTATAAGCACAATAAATTTGTACAACACAATATACAATATGGCAAAATTACGTTGTTTCATTAAGAGAAAAAAATAAACAAAACCACACCTTTTTTTTCAGCGTTTTTGAGTTATTTTGGTCTACTTTGATAATTGAATTCTTTGTTGTTAAAGCTCACCAAAAAGATCAAATACTCAACAATTATAGTGGCCATTTTTTTTTATTGAAATAAAACAATTCTAAGAGCAACTATAAAACTACTAATTTTTTAGAAATATTTACAAAAAAAAAAAAAAAACTTCAAGTCACATGTTTATAATGAGTTTTAGGCCCACCACTACAGCTTGTGTGACACTTTAACGTGTACAAACAACAGATTTAATTTATGCGAAAAAATTATGAAAAATGCAATTCAAATAATGCATTTTATAATTTGGTTTGACTTATTTTTTTCAGGAATTAAAGCGCTAACAAATATTTGAGATTATCTTTTTAGAATTAAATTGAAAGTTTAAAAATCAAAGTTAGAAGGTATTGTATTATCTGTTTTCTTACCTCAATAAAGATAACTTTTTTTAATTGTTGATACATGATTTTGATCAAACTTATAAAACAAAAAGACAATAAATTAAAAGAATAAAGAATGTAAAATGATCACTCGAATAATAAATAAATTCAATTGAAAAGTTACATTCGAGAGTTCTTTCCATATTTTAATTACTTCGAACAAGCTTACCCGCTACAAACTAATGATACAAACTAATTATAGCCATTTCTACAACTAACGCTATTTCTACTGAAATAAACTAAGTACTATAAACAAAGTAAGAGTTGAGTCTTGTCATTTATCGGGAGTCTTTTTCTTCTTGGATGCTCTTCGTTATTTATAGTCAGAAGCTGCAACTACCTTGAGTAACTGCCTCCTTGCTTTACCTATTTCATTTATTTCAAACTCGTTAATCATTTTTCCTACTTTGATCCCACAACTAGATCATGGCGATTGCCCATGTCGTATGTAATTCTTTTATTTCATTCATTTCTTTCTTTATGTGACACTTGTTATTTGGACTAAAAATTATACATTTCACCCTTGAAATTTCTTTATTAGGGATACTAGGACATCCAAGTGCAAGTAAATGCTTCTCTCTTAAAACAATGTATCCCCATAATGTTGGTTTGATCGTGTGTGGACAGTCCTACAATTACCGCCACGTGGTTCCTCCTCATTGTAGGATGAATTTTGGGCATCAACAAGTAGGTATAATGTAAATGCATTTATTTTACTAATAAACCATTGTGTGCGTGTGTTGAAGTTGTTTCACTCACACGACAAATATGAACGAGAATTGATTTGGCAAAACAAGAGTAGAGGTGAAAGTGATTGCAAGAGTGCACTAGTGACACCTAGAAGCATGGCCACTGAAAATCAGATTGACGTAGGTGGTGGTACCCAAGGCTCTGTTCCAGACCCATTTTCGTCCACCCTTGCCCACTTTAGGTCACTATAGAGTTTGCATGTTCGTCACATGAGTCGTTATCGGGGGGAGAGTATTCACACTAACAAAGTGATAGTTTGGCGAAGGACTGGTTGGAGTCCAACGAAGAGCATTGATCACCATGAAGACTATTGGCCGATTCCAGAGTTGTACTATAACTTGGTTGTCACACCCTGAAATTGAAGGATATAAAAAATGCAAAAATTAAAACATCAAATCAATAACTTTATTAAAACCCAATAACTCCGATGTTACGTCAATCCCAAATAAGAGAAAAATATTTTGTAAAATCCAGGTCCCCAATGCCTCACAAACATCTGAAATAAAATTTATTTGACGAAAATAGTAATAAACAAGTCCTCATGACTCTATGCACTTGGGTCCATATCTTTACTTGAAAAAGATTTATTAACAACACATAAGTCGAAACTCGTATAAGATTGCATGTTAAGTAATTTGTTGGCCCAAATATTTTTTCTGGACTAAAATTTTGTGCAAGGGTGCCATAAAAGGCTCATATGTATCCTTTTCATAAAAAACTTTAGTTCGATAGTTTTTAACCAACAACTATCAGGAATTTGTATTATCGATTCTCTTACCTCAACGAAAAAGATTTTCTTTAACTGTTGACACGTGGATGAAAAATATCAAAACCAAACTATGAAAAGTCAAGAGAGTAAACCTGATGGCAAATTTACATCTGATAAGTCACAATACTATTTAATTGCTTCGAACAAAGATATCAACTATCACAATTGTTACAAAGTACAAATAAAAATTAGGTACAATTATGGCTACAACTAGAAGTATACGTAAACTAACAACTAAGAAATAATTATGCATAGAATAATGAAAATGACGCTATAAAGTTATGTGATTTTTTCGGGGACGTAGGGGAGATAGTTACAGGACATGCAATGTGCCTGTCCGTCATTGTCCAACCGATTCACACAGACGGGCGCATTACGGACAGTTGCCTGGAAGGACATGGGTGAGATAGTTACAGGATATGCAATGTGCCCGTCTGATCTGCATGAATGTGAGACATGTGGCAAGATCGCATTGCAATTCCCAGACCATGCCACGACATTCTCAACCGAAGTCTCAGGCAGACTATTGGGTTCATCGTTTGTAAATACTCCAAGAGCCTTATAACCTTAGGTATGCCCATTATTCACTCGACCTTTCAAGTTGTCTTCACTCTTCTACAGAAGCTAACTTAATTGTTGAAGTGCCTACCGGTGACTCAATCTTGGTTGTCGCTAACTTAGTATTAAATGTTTTGCAAACTAGCGAAGGATTAATCAAGTTCAAGCGAGCGACATACACATTTAATTAGCAATTGCGACATACAAGTATACAACCCTAAAAAAACACTATGTAGCAAAAGAGGTTGTACATTATGTAATATATCTCAAACCTATCCGTTTGACATTCTTAGGATCTACCTGTTGAGTCCAAATCCTTTGTCCTACTCTCCTGCTACACTCTTCTATACCACCCTTTACACTCGTCACATCACTATAATTTTAAACCCATCACAACTCTTCTTTAACCGTGATTACTAACAAAATCTTTATATTCTCAAAATAACAAAATTGTCATTGTGATAAAAAAAATTCAAAACACGATGGATTCTACCAAAACTCCAAATTAGAACTCCAAAGCTAACTCATATGGAGTTCAAAACTACTTGTGACAAAGGTACTTATAACCAGAACTGCAAATCAAAATGCCAGAATACCAAATTACAAAAAAACTTTTCACGAAACATTCAATTCATGGAGCCTATTCAACCATTTTCAAATACACACAATGCAAGTCCAAAATCCACAAATGAAACACTTGTCTTCAAATCAAACACTTGGACAAGTGCCTGCATCCATTTATACTGTAAATGCCAAATAAAACACATCAAATTTCCAAACAACCTATTTTGTTATTTTAGAAATATAAAATTTTTGCTAGTATTCATGGTTAAAGAAGAGTTGTGATGTGTTTAAATTGTAATAATATGACGCATGTAGAAATGTGAGACAAAAAAGTGAAACAGAAGAATAGGACACTGGATCCGGACTTTATGGCTTTGCTTTCAGCAATTTGTCCATATATATATAGATAGAGTCTTCTTCTAATGAGAGATCTTTCATTTTGTTAAAATAAAGATTTTCTATTTTTTTTATCACATTTCGATGATCTGAACTGTTCAATGTGTTTAAAACATATTTTTAAGGGTACTCGTGATCTAAGCAGTTTTTTTTTTTAAAACTGGTAATGTTAGCATTTATTAAAAACTACTTAAATCAAGCACTTCTTGATAGTTTTTGAGCCAATTTTTCGCGGGTGCCTTTAAAATATGTTTTAAACACATTGAACGATTTAAATTATCAAAATTTAATTAGAAAATAGGAAGTTCTCATTTTGTTAAAATGAGAGATCCTAATTAGAAGGAAACTCTCTCTCTATATATTTGACTTTTAGGAAACAATCTGTATAGGGAGAGAGGAATTGAAATGAACCATGTTGGAATTATCCCAAAAGATAATTGGGATT
>JABCMJ010017040.1:0-18447 GCA_014822125.1 Arbutus unedo
AAGGATAATACCCGGGGATAATTTTTGGGCACCCCCACCCCGGCCCAAAAATTATCCCCCTCTATCCCTCTGAGGGGGATTATTTTTGGAGGGGTGAAAAATTATCCCCCTGCATTTTTATGCTCCCAAACTATGCTAAACATGTCACGTCAATTTTTTTACCCCCTCCAAAACTTATCCCCCGGCCTTTCCCTCCATCCAAACGGGCCAATAACATAAAATAGAATATAATTTCCCTCCATAATTTTCTTTCATCAGCCATGTGGTGTGGTCGTCCACCATTATTTCAAGTCTCCTACGTCCACCATTATTTCAAGTCTCCTACTTTTCTTTTTCTCTTTTTCTTTCCCTTTCTCTCCACTCAATGCTTTGTTTTCTATTTTCTTTGTTGTCTTATTTTAGTACGGTGCACATGTGTAATGTGGAGTAATTATTGTCTCGATTTTCAAACACTCTCTTTCACATTTACGTAAAATTCATATACTTACATATATATTCTTTTTAAATTGTGGAGGAAGTCACTGCACAACGTGAAGGTTTCCAAAAACACTTAATTATTGCATGTGTAGTGTGGTGTGTTCACATCATGGGGTACTGAGGCGTTTGCTTCATAAATAATACTACAAGGGGTTGCGGGTTACAACGAGTAAGAGATCAATGATAGGGATTGACAAGAGAATAAATTCACATTTTTCTCCAAGTATATTGATGTAGGCATTTATTCTCACATTTCCGTCCAATACGTACGTCTTTAGCTCATTCCAATATTTACCACAATTTCATGATGAACAAATTTTTTTATGATAAAATCGTCACAACAAAAGAAGATAAATTTATTCATATTCTCAATGCATCTAACTTTACAGAAATTATAGTGAAAACTAGAGAAGGTCGCAAAGATTATTAGATGTACTTGATTTGATCAACATAAAATATCAATCATTATTATGGGTTAAGAAAACTAAATTGTTACAAATCTCTGGATATCATAATCTTCATACTTGTGAAATCACCTAGGTTAGGTAGTGGAAGAAACAAGAAATTAAGGGAAGAGACGATAAAGAAGCCATAGAGAACTTTGTTCGGCCATCCTTTAGGACTCTGATAAAGGAAGTAGTTCTCTTTTTATTAGCTTTAATATTTTAACACACAAAAGAGTGAATAATAATACACACTTTGTTTATTTAAAACACTGAGAGGCTCCACTAATTCGAGCAAGTTACAATGCTTCGCTGGGCATAGGTGGTCAAAACTTGGGACTTAGGGGTTTGTTCTCTTCTAAAATTTTAGGATCGAAATCTCTCAGGTGCTATCAATTCTTAATTATAGGAACAATCTATGCAGAGCTTTAATTGAGATCCCCACAACTGGACGATGGAATTGGTCCCATAGAAATTAATCAGGGTGTGTACAAACTAGCCCAAACACTCTCCGTTATCAAAAACACTTGGAGCAAGTTACAACCAAGAGTTTATTTAACTCTTAACTGAACTTATGTCTCAGCTTAAGCTTGAACTAAGCCTAATTAAGTTGACTATAGATGTTTCTTATCTATTGGACTAATGTTACAATCATCTTGAGGTAATTAGAAGGTAAAAGTTGAGCTGATGTGGCCCCGGATGTGTTTGCTCATGACTCTGATGATGATGAGCTAGACCCCCATCTCGCTCTTGGTGAGCAAGCCATTGCAGAGGCTGTAGGCGCTCATCCTCCACCCTGTTGTTGTACCCGCCAATCCATCGCTGCTGCCTCTTCCTCTTCGACTCTAACCTCCGTGACCATGGAATCCATTGCTACAAATCAGACTTGCTTATTTAAAATGATCGGGGAGCTCCAACAGTCTCAGGGTCGTATCATTACTCAAATGAATGAAATCTAGGCTACCGAGCTTGCAACTCAACAAGAATCTTCTTGCTCTATAGCCACTATCCTCCGTCATGCCAATCAGATTGCCACATTACTGAATCAGGTTACAGTTTTTATATCTCAAAACCCGCAGGTGCCATAGTTTCCCGGCTATCCAGTGCCATCACCGCCACACTCACCTCTGCAGCCGTGATTTTGTTTTCACTACTACTTGCTGACTATTAGTTGTTTTGGCTACCATATGTCCAGCTCCTGTTTAGCCTTTAGATTAATTCATTTAGTACCTTGATTTCTTCTTCACAAGATTTATATGTTATTTTGATTCCTCGTTTTTTCTTGGGCGTGTTTGGCCCCGTTTATATTCCTATGTTCTTAAACGGTTTATCCTTGCAGGTGCTCTTTTCTCCCTTTGGTCTTTCGCCCAAAAAGGGGGAGTATTATATGCTACACACACATTCTCTCTGTAAGGATCTGGAAAATTTTTCATTTTATTTATGTGATTGATTCGTATTGAAATGTATAACATAGATTGGGTGATTAAATATGCTTGAGGTGAAGTGGGAGGTGGTGGAAGGGTGTAGAGCGATCGGGTCAGGTCCTTGGACGATCAGGTCAGGCTTAGGACCATTAGGTTAGGCCCCAGAATCATCTAGTCAGGTTTTGAAAAAGCTGGCTTTTGGCCAAATCTGATCGGTCAGGTTTGGGGACCATCCGGTCAGGTTATCCAGTCAGATTTAAAATTTTGAATTGAAATTTTAAGGCAGTAAGAAAACCTAACCGGTCAGGTTTTGAGACCATTCGGTCGGGTCTTCCGGTTAGATTCTGTGCGCATTTTAAAAAGGAAAAAATTAGATTTTTTTAGGGAGATCTAACTTTTTCCAAAAAAGGGCTCTCTCTCTCTCTGTATGAGTCATCTTCCCTACTAAACTCTCACTCCAAACCCTTGATTCTTCTTAATATTATTCAAATTCCTTCAAGATTCATCATTAATATCTCTAGATTAGTGGATATTTTGAACTTGAAGGCATCAATTTCACTTGAATAAAGGTCTTGGGAGTTCTTCACCACCATTGTTGCTCAAGCTCTTGAAGTTCAAACCTTGAAACCAAATCTTGAGGTAGTGATACCGAAGTTGTTGATTGTCATATCATATTCCATTTCAGCTCGTATTCATATAATGTTGTTGTAGACATCCCTACTGAACTTTGTGGCTCATCCCTTTGTATTTTAGGTACTATTCCCGAGTCATAACACGGGTTGCTTGGAGTGCACGATAATGCATGCCATTGAAAGACATCACAGCAAATTTTGTTTAGCACATTTAGAACTCACTTCTTGAAAGATGTAATGTGACTCTCTTTTGTTAAATTTCAATAATTGGAAGCAAGCTTGTTTCAATTATTCAACTTGATGTTTTGGTTATTTGGGCTGGGAGTGCCCATTTTAAATTTTGATACTTTGATTAAACTCATATGGGCTATTAATGAAAATGGTAATTTGGGTTGATTGGTGAGATTAGTGAGGTTTTCGTACTAGATGTATTTCCACATATTGTTTGAAAATGAGGGCATGACAGTCCAAGATTGTTATGAAGAAACTCAAACTATGAATTAAACCATGGTTTGGTAAAGTTGTAGCTAACATCGCACATGTGCATAAAAGGAGTAGCTATTACGCCTAAGGTTCGAAAGATTAGTATTGATCGGTTTCAGGGTGTAAGGGTTGTAGCATAACGATTGCGGTAACTGGAGACATGTTTGTTGTTAAAAATTTGCACAGCATATTAAAAAATAATCGATGCTATATTTTTCACTTCAAAAAACATTTGTTGGGTTCTGTTTGAGAATTTTTCATATTTTTGATACCTTAACCTATGTAATTTATATTTAGCGATAGCTTTAAGCCATTGTGCAAAATGGCTTTTTCATGAAGTTGTGTTCTAGATTTGTAGTGCCTCAATTTAATGTTTTTTAGTGGTAAGTTTGGGTGATGTTATAGACAGTATTGTTCCCCCTCCCTATTTCTTATTCATTCACGATATTATTATTCATGTTTTCACGGATACAACCATTTGGAACTACATGCCATGAAAATGGTATTAGTTGCTTGTGAATGGAAAGTCGAATTTGGATTGCCCACATTGGGTGTCCAATCGTAAAGAAGCCTTCTTAGACCCGTTTCTTCATAATTGTTGCCCAATAGTTAGTTTACAAATAAAAGTTTATGTATTCAATCTGTCTCTCCTCTTGTCTGTTTTGTCCTCATCCATAGGAAAAATATTTACAAACATAACTCTAGTTGTTGCTCGAGGCTTCTAACTTGTAGTTATCCTAAACTTCACAGTATTCTTGGTAACCTTCTAGCACGATTTGTGGTCTTAAGTTCATTTGGTAGGCCTGTTTGCTGAATATGTTATTTAAATTCTAGCTTTTAGATGCTTACTCTTTAGGTATGTTGGTTCTCTTGAGGCCTAAGGAAATCAATCATTGTCAACACTAGAATTGGATAAATTATTTATTGACCATCACCCCTGTGTTTTCACAAAGTGATTAAGACTGAGGGCCTTTGGATTGCTTTTTCTACAGCAATATCAAGATCATGAAAACCATCCTTAAGGAAACCGAAACAAGGCCATGGTCCGATCTTCCTCACGAGCTCCTATCCACAGTCGCAAATAGCTTAGGCATAATCGAGCTCCTTAGCTTTTGCACACCTATAAGGATTGGCACTCTTCTTCCTCCACAGGCTCAGCTCTGATTAAATCTTCTCCGGATACTAAGCCTTGGTTTCTAGTCCACCCCGAGGGAAACCCACAATGCATATCACTCAATCTTTCTAAAAAAAATAATCACAACATCAACATCCCCGAACTATAAGAATCAACTTGCCTCGCGTCGAATCAAGGTTGGCTCCTCCTATTCAACAACGGATCAATGTTTTTTTTTTTGCCCATTCTCTCGCGCAAGAATTGACCTCTGGAATTTCCCCAATGGAAACTATCAAACCATGCGGGTACGATTTTGGCTCCCCCCACATCTGAGGACTGCATAGTTTGTGTGATCAACCGAGTCGATGAACTTAGAGTGGAGCTCAATTTTCTCAAGCGCTGCGACAAAAAATGAGATACAGTCTATCACGAATGTCCTCGATGTAGCTTGAATACCTTTATGGGTGCTATTTTTTAGGAGGAATATTTCTACTTCTTGGACAAAAACAACAAGCTACTAACATACTCTTTGAAGATGAAGAAGTGGGAATTATATACGACAGTAGAATCAAGATTGTCTTAGTCCGCTTGTGATTGTCTGCGGTTTTCATATAAGAAGAACTATTTCCAAGGCAATTGGAACTCAAACAATTGGTCGAAATATTAGGGGGAGAAGGTTTCAATTTCTACTTTTGGGACATTAGTAGAAGGTGGTGATGATGATTGGGACACTGTTACTAACAACGAGAAGATCATTGGAGCTTCCAAAGATGGCGAAAGGGTAAAGCTTAAAGGGGTAGGATCCATCCTCGGTTCTCTCAAAGAGACCAGCTCTAATCTGGGGGAATTTGAAGGAAACGAGGATGGATCCATACTAGTTTCTTTGAGAGAACCGAGGATGGGTCCTGCCCCTTTAAGCTTTACCCTTTTGTCATCTTTGGAAGCTCTAATGATCTTCTCATTAATAACAATGTCCCAATCATCGTCACCAACTTCTTCTAGAGTCCCACAAGAAGAAATTGAAACATTCTCCCCCCAATACTTTGACCAATTATTCGAGTACCAATTGCCTTGGAAATAGTCCTTCTTATATAAAAACCGCAGACAATCACTAGTGGACGAACATAATCTCGATTCTATTGTCGTATACAATTCCCACTTCTCCATCTTGAGAGAGTATGTTAGTAGCTTGTAGTCTTTGTCAAAGAAGTAGAAATATTCCTCCTGAAAAGTAGCACCCATAACGGTATTCAAGCTACGTTGAGGACATTCATGATAGACTGTATCCCATTTTTTGTCCCAGCGCTTGAGAAAATTGAGCTCCATTCTAAGTTCATTGACTCGGTTGATCACACAAACTATGCAGTCCCCGAATGTGGGGGCAGCTAAAATCGTACCCACATGGTCTGATAGTTTCTAGTGGGGGAAATTTGGGTCAATTCTTGCACGAGAAAACGGGCCAAAAGGGAAGATTGATCCATTGTTGAATAGGAGGAGCCAACCTTGACTCGATGTGAGGCAAGTTGATTCTACTAGTTTGGCAATGTTGATGTTGTAATTATTTTTTTTCAGAGAGATTGAGTAATATGCATTGTGGGCATCCCTCCGGGTGGAGTAGAAACCAAGGATTAGTATCCAGAGAAGATTCAATCCAAGCTAAGCCTATGGAGGAAGATGAGTGCCAATCCTTACATGTGCGCAAAAGCTGAGGATCTTGATTATGCCTAAGTGATCCGTGGCTGTGGATAGAAGCTCGTGAGGAAGATTGGACCATGGCCTTGTTTTGATTTCCTTGAGGATGTTTTCCATGATCTTGATATTGCTGCAAAAAAAGCAATCTATAGGGCCTCAGTCTTAATCAAATTGTCAAAACACAAGGGTGATGGTCAAATAAATAATTCATCCAACTCTAGTGTTGATAATGATTGATTTCCTTATGCCTCAAGAGAACCAACATGCCTAAAGAGTGAACATCTAAAAACTAGAATTTAGATAACATATTCAGCAAACAGGCATACCAAATGAACTCAAGACCACAAATCGTGCAAGAAGGTTACCAAGAATACTATGAAGTTAAGGATGACTATAAGTTAGAAGCCTCGGGCAACAACTAGAGTTATGTTTGTAAATATTTTTCCTATGGATGAGGACAAAACAGACGAGAGGAGAGACTGATTGAATACATAAACTTTTATTTGTAAACTAACTTCTAGGCAACAATTATGAAGAAACAAGTCTAAGAAAGATTTTCTACAATTTGACAAGTGACTTTCCATTGTAAGTTAGCAAATTCGAATCCAATGTGGGGAATCCAAATTTGACTGTCCATTCACAAGCAACTAATACCATTTTCATGGCATGTAGTTCCAAATAGTTGTATCCATGAAAACATGAATAATAATATCATGAATGAATAAGAAATAGGGAGGGGGAACAATACCGTCTAGAACACAACTTCATGAAAAAGCCATTTTGCAAAATGGCTTAAAGCTATCACTAAATATATAATACACAGGTTTAGGTATAAAAAACATTAAAAATTCTCAAACAAAACCCAACAAATGTTATTTTGAAGTGAAAAATGTAGCATTGATTTTTTTCTAATATGTTGTGCAAATTTTTAACAAAAAGCATGTCTCCAGTTACCGCAATCGTTATGCCACAACCCTTACACCCCAAAACTGATCAATACCAATCTTTCAAACCTTGGGTATAATAGCTACTCCTTTTGTGCACATGTGCTTGGTTAGCAATAACTTTACCAAACCATGGTTTGAGTTTCTGCGTAACAATCTTAAGACTTTGTAATATTATGATCCAGCTTGTGAGGGATTAATGTTAGGAGTTATATTTCTGACAATGATTTGTAGGGAGTGAGAGTACAAGAGTCATTGTACTATGTTTTGACTATTTAAGTAAAAGTACAATGTGTGTCTTACACTTATGATTACCCTAAACACTTTTCTTATCTCTCCAACAGCGTTCTTATGAAGTCACCATGTAATATCCCTATATGTGTCTCACTTAAGATATGTGTCTCCCCGAATTGTCAAAGGCGTGTCCGCTGTTTGTAATCTAATCAAGTTAATGGATATGTATTACGCATGTCCTGACAGGGCCGACACAGATACAGAAACCCCTTAGATGTGTTTGTGCATCATAGTCAGGCCTTAAAACGGATTTTAGCTCCAATGCTTGCTTCCCTAGCCAAAGCCTGCACACACACACACCAATAAAGATACATCTCACAATGAAGTCAATCAACAAAGCAAAGGTTGTCACACACCAGCAACTTAATATCAACACATGTTTCAAGGAAGGACCACGAACGAGGAGCTACCGGTGTCCACAATTTAGCATGTAGGAGGAGACTTGTAGCTGGAAAATCTACATCTAACTAAACATCCATACAACTTTTAACCAAAATAAGATGAAAGATTGTAATGAAATGATTGTTCCATAGATTCTCGTCATACACAAAAATGAAAAATCCTTTATCACTAATAAACTCCAAAAATGCAATAGAGAAATTCTAATAATTCCCAATTGCAGCTGAAACCAATGTTAAGTAAATACCCGACTCTATTTGGAGAGAAGGAATTTTCAAAATCATTAACCTGTTAAACCAACATATTGAGGTTGATACACTTTGAGTTGATGTTTAAGTATTGAGCGAAGTATATATAGAGTCAAGTCTTAGAATAAAGTTGTAGTTGATATAACAACATCTCATGCAGTCTCCAGGGCTCTGTTTGATGGCCGGGTTTAGGGATGGGTTTGGACTATTATGGGTGACCGGACCTATAGCCAGCCTTTTTTCTCAATCTGCAAAATATAAGTACTAACTCATTTCTCAAAACAACCGCAATCACCAATAAAGTATAACAGCCCTTTTGTAGTCCTCTGTTCTGCCATGAGGAAATTCTCTCTAACATGTGCAAAATCACTTCCTATTGAGTACTAGGATTTTTCTCATAAGGCTAGAGAATGTCATACAGGAAACACCAAAGCAGCAGATAAACTTCTATCATGCATTTTTATAAACATCTTAAAGTCAAGAAAAATAAAGGTAACTCAACTCATATCTGGAATTGAGATCATGCAGGGGTAGAATTTTAAGGATGCCAAAAACACAAAATAGGTAGGTTTTGGCAATGATACAAACATACAAACATAAATGTGTTTACATAAATACATCAACAATGAACAAAGTAAGTCTTGAAGAATGATCGTTCCTATGGAAAGTAAAATCAATTTCTTTGTTCGATTTCGAAAGAAGAATTCTTACGAACATTTTTTCTTTTTTGGCATCGGATGTGTTGAACAAAGGAAGCACTTGGAAATGACAAAAGAGTCCATGTCCAAAGTGGATAGTGGTGGAGAGGAATTGCTCTACAAGTGTTGTCGTCTACAGACAATGCATTTGCCCAAATCCACAACCACCATGGGTATGGATATATTTGATAGACACACTCCGATGGGTGATGGAGGAAGAGAAGCAAGGGTGGTAGATGAGATACAGAGGAAAGGAAGTTTGAAATTCTCTTTAGAAAATGTTATGTTTAAATAGCATCAGTAAAATCTGGTTGGGGATTTTTTTTAATGACATTCTCTTTGGCAAATCAGGTTTTATATGGAATGTCATTAATGACATTTTCCTAAATTAAGGAAATCTAGTTCTATATGGAATGTCGTTAATGATATTTTCCTAAATTAAGAAAATCTAATTTTATATGGGATGTCAATAAATGCTTGGATGTAATTTGAAAAGTATAAATCTTGTTATAAATATGAGGACAGTTCCGGTTTCAGGTTTTAAACTCTTTTTTTCTAAATTAAATAATTATCAACAATTTGGAGATTTTTGGCGGTGGTGGTCGGTTGGTGTCACACCCCGAAGCATGAATTGAGAAAAAAAATAAACATCCGTGATCCCAAAACATGAATAAATAAACCAAAAGAATTCACTGAATCTAATCCACAGGTTGCAAACATAAACAATCTATAAAGGGACCCACACTGCCCAAACAAATCCAAACTAATTATAACAGAAAAAGAACCTATGCTACTCTTCAATCTCCTGAGCCCTATCCTCTGGGTTCAACATCATCTCCTGTAAAATGGATTAACCATAAAATATAAGTTGAAGCTTGTATACGATGCATGGTAAATTACAGATTAGACAAATCTAAAGCATCTTGCATCAAAACATTAATGATTTATTTTATACAATGAGTATTCTATTCACAAGCAAATCAACAACCCAATCGACTCACGGAATCACATGCATCTCATGCGACCAATGCAACCTATCTTGCCCAGACTCGAACTGGCGCACCCTTGGACTTGAACCAAGAGCAATTTACGGACTTGCACCGAATGACTTTAACCCCAATGTCGAGTTCATGATTTGTCACCGATGGGATCACTCTAGCCTGGATTTACAACCTTTCATTGAGTGACTTTACCCCATAGTCGGGATCTTGCACTAGCACCAACAGGCCACACCTTATCCGATCACCTTTTACGGATTAACACCGACGAAATCACATAGATACCAATCCGGAAATCACAATCGATCATGACCATGTATATGGACTCTAACCAATATCACATGACTATGCAAGTGCAACAAAACCAATCTTGAATCAACACATATAAGTAAATCCCAAATATCCACTCAATGGCCTTGGTTTGAGAAAATAATATTTGCAAATGATCGAGAGGATTCTGACCGGTCGGCATCTAATCCAACAAAAAGAGTTATAAATGAGTGTGGCCAGTCGAGACTCAATCTTGACCGGTTAGGTTTTGCCATTGGAAAATTTATTTAAGACATGCCTAACCGATCATCCCTACACCTTGACTGGTTGCTTCTAGAAAAATTTGGTCTTCATAAGTCTTCACTGGCTACAGACATGTCTGACCGGTCACACCTTCCCAATCCAGCCTCCCAAACAACCCCTTCCATTAATTGTGCCTTTTGGCTGTGTTTGGCAAGCACCAAGGTATAAAATCAACAACTTGCTCTTTAGAAAACTGAAAATGCACAAAAGTATGCATATCAATCATAAAAACCCATGATATGATTTAAATAGACACAAAATTTAATTAATGTAAGGAAAGTACGAACCTTTTCGACAAGAAGGTCACTCCAATAGGCACCTGGATGTTAGGTATTCTTTGGCACTGAATAAGATTGAGCTCATTCATTTCTTTCGATATATGGTCAGTTAACAAGTGAGTATCTCCTCCAATTGTCTTCTGAAACCAAGACTTTTAACTACTTCATTTTCATACTGTGCCCAGAAAGATTCATTTTCATATTTCTACCTTTTTCCAATACCATCTTTTGTTTATATATGCACAGCCAAATATTAGAAGTGATTCACTAGTTGAACATGTAAATTTAAGACATGATGAATTCAGAGCTTCATAATCATATGAGAGACAAAAAATAGTACAATGGTTTTGACCTTTTAGCCGTATCAAGCATTTGTAAATTGATAGCAAATAACTATTTTTGGAAACAAGTTTTTAGCAAAGGAGATTGCTAAACCATGATTTGTAACAATCCAAATACCATACTAGGAAATTCAAAATTATGAAATCTATATAAAGGAATCCTATCTACTTGTCTAATGGCTTCAGACGACAAAATTGAAGAAACCCTCCCTAAGAATCACCCGAGGAAAGCTAGAAGTTCCAAGAACTCCTCTACAGAGATCAAGATGCAATGTGGAATCATGTTAACGAAGAGATCAGGTTGTGGATCTCACCCAAATCGGTACAAGATCAAAAGATGTGAGAAGAGAAGCCGATGGTAGAAAGGGGTAGTTGATATTTAGGGTTCCACAAAAGGATGCATTTATACAACATAAAAACAAAGAAATGTATGCCAGTCGTGTAGGTCTACAAAAGTTCATCCAAGGCCCAACCTAAAAATAAGTGGGCAAAATAGTTTATCGAGGCCCATCTAATGGAGCTATGAACCATTCCAAAAATAAAAGGATCAAATGCAATTTGGGCTTTAAAGGGTTAGATGTCGTTGTCAACCGTTACTAGTAAGAGCACGAATTTGCTTATACAAGACCTAGCCATAAGGAAAAGAAAATATAACAACACGTCATCCACCATGGTGAAGTAAATGCAGATACTTTAAATATCAAAAGAAAATTGAAGAGAATCATACCGATAATGTTGTGAGTACTCAAGTTTGATGGTTTTTATTTTATTAATTGTGTGATTTATTTGAGAACTCGTGGCTTTGAATTTAATGTTTAATTGTGGTTCGGTCGGAATGGTTTAGAATGTTGAGATTCGATGTGTGGGTGCTAGTAACTAGGTGGTTAATGTATGAAAGGATTAGGAAACCCTAAAATTAATTTTTATAAAATATACGTAGCTTTTTCTAGAAATCTAAAAACTCCAGATTGCTTGAGGAATGAGAACGAGTGCCTAGACGAAAGATTCACGTGAGGTCACGATCAACTAGGAAGTTGTAGATGGCATTAAGAACTTCACATAGAGCCCGAGATCAACCGAGTACGCGGAGTATTCGAGTGATTTTTAGTCAACAGTATATTCTGCATTTTTATCGAGTAAGGTAGGATTCCATTTTGATTTGCGTTGAAATATTGCATAAATTATGTTAAATTCGATGGTATTTATATGATTTCTGGCATGTGATAGAGTCATGCATGATCTGTGGTGATTTTGTACGTGTTGGACGATTTGGTTGCAGAAATAAAGGTAAAAAACGTGGTTTGTTCAACAGAACGTAATCTGAAACTTTGCTTAGGCCACTCAAGCGACCTCCTTAAAATTTCGGGACCCTGTTTTGGACAATAGACTTATTTTAGCCATTTGAGCGAGCTCATGGATGCTCGAGTGACCTACTAAAAAACATAACTTTCACTTTATAATATTCAGCTTGTATCTTGCCTTCCGATCCACTGGGGGGTACTGTTTGAGAGTCTGGAATTGATCATTAGTGGCACATATGTGCATGTATGGATACTGGGTAGAGGATGACCTGTCGATCTGATAGCCCGAGAAGTCTACTTGGAGTTTTTGTGATTCCTTTGGTGAAGGACAGCGAAACAACCGAGAAAAGAGGTGGCCTGACGGTCGAAGCGGCTCGCGAACTCTATGATAAGATCCTCGATGTGCGCAGCTTGTGGTGCAAGACCATCAAAATAATGCATGAGTCGCATGTTGAGCATTATAGTGTTGAGGATAGTTATTAGTTGTTTACGTGTCATTTAAGTATATTATATTATTGAATGTAAGCAAGCTTTATTTAATATGTCGATGTTTCAGTATGATTTTCTACTCGAGCTCCGGCTTTTGTTTTTCTATAAATTAACAATTTACTGGCGATGATATAGATCCACGGAGTTATTAGATTTCATTTTTGAAGATGATTTGTCATGTTAGATGGGATTTACACATTTTGCAATATTATCATGTTTAGATGTTTAGTAGAGGTTTTCAAACTTAATTTATTTATTCAAGCATTGTGGTACTGTTTTGGTTTATTCAAGTTTAGTTTAGGAGAGATGGTTTATTTGTTTACTTGGTTATTGATTAGTAGACTTGGGAGTTATTTCAGTTTATTGGAGATATATTTGTGTTTCGTTCTGTTTATAATGTTCCATTGCTTACTTCATACCCTAGAAGTTTGGGTTGTGACAACTTGGTATCAGAGCATGATTCGAATACCTAGAACCGTGAATTAAGGTCCTAAAGTCCAATTCATTAGTCCAAGTTCGTATTACATAATGGATAGATAAGTGCCCAATACTGGACCCAATTTAATAAAGGAACCCTAATAAAAAACACATCAGTTGCTCTAGTTCTAAAGAAGATCAATTACAAATAGCTAAACATTCGCTCCCACTTTGTTTAGGATCGTGCTCCTGTCTAGACGGAGTCAAGCTCCATTCACTCACTTTGGATTGCAAATACTTGCTCCTATGTCGTTAGCATACACAAAATTCTGGACCCAGTTTACAAAATGTTTGCTTCTTGGTAATTCTTGATTCTGGAGGGCCACTCTGTCAATAATAACACTTTCACTATCACAAAACTTACACTCCATGTACTCTTTTTTACCCCTAATCTAAATCCTTTGGACTTGAGTCAGAGTTTGTCTGAAAATAAATAATTAATAGTTCTGAAACTAGTAAGAGTTGGATGCTTTAAGATTGTATATGAGCTAGGGTTGTTCAGGCTTTTGGAAAAAGCTCTCTTGGTTGATTTCCCCATTGTTATAGTGCCTTGAATGCACCTTGTTTCGTAATGATCCGTTTGTCATGGACCCACTTTTTACCCTCCATGTGTGGATCAAGGGTCACATGTGCGGAGAGTATTAGAGTTTGTCCCTCATTGATTAATTATTACCTCAAAAACTAGTATATGAGCCTATTCGGCCTCTCAACTTCTTGTCAATTAGTTTTGAGTTTGATGCTTAAATCATAATAACAAAATATTATGCTAACAATTGTCAACTCAAATATTGCCTATCGTCAAAATTCAGACCATTAGGGACTTGGTCATAACATGTTGCCTAGTCTCAACCATTGGTAAAACAACCTTGAAGAATACCCAAAAGTACCATGTCTACTTCTCCGATTAATTGGAAAGTTAGAAGAGCTATGTATCAAGTTAATACACTAAGTTTCTAATTTGAGATAACTAGAAATACTTTTGAGTCCAAGAGTTACCTCGTAGGTATGTTTTCCTCTCTCCGTCTCTTCTATTCTTCTGATTAAAATAATAAGAAATACTTTTGAATCCAAGAGTTTCCTCATGTCGATGCTCTTCAAATGGCTAAATTACTTGGACTAGCACTCGGTTCACGCCCATTACATAGATAATAAACATTATGAAACTACTATATTACCGTTTCAAAGAGAATATTATGAAACTATAAGCCACAAATTTGAAACCACAATGCAATCACTTAGTGAGTCCAATATGAAATTAAATCCATAACAGTAGATTAAGTTATTCCGTGTTGCGGCTGAATCCAATGTAAATTATAGTAAATGCCTGACTCTATTTGGAGAGAACAAATTTCCACAAGCATTACCTGCTACTTCAAGAACATTTCGAGGTTGATATATGCTGACCCTAACGCCCGAGTATTGAGCATATATGGATTTAAGTCTTAACATTTAAAGCCGTTGATATAATAACCCTAATGCAGTAATGACCCCTTTCCGTAATCCGCAGAGATATCAGTACTGAACCCTCCCTCAAAATAACTGCAACTAGCGAAGAAGTATACCAGCCTTTTTGTAGTCCAATGTTCAAGACATACGGAAAAAGAGGAATGCTGCAAATATCTTACCACATGAAATCCATTTCTTTGACAGAAATATCAACATCCGTACTGAATGGGAAAAATAAAAAAAAATGCAGAGGTTTTTTGTTATAGCAGAGGTTTTTCTTTGCGGCAATAACCCATATAAGGAAAACCCGAGGAAAACTGCAAACCCAACTCTGCGACAACGCAGAGACACAAAAAAGAAGAAGCAAAACCAAAGGAGTTGAAGCCCAAAGAAACTTTGAAACCAAGGACACAATAACAACTACTCAGAACTCATTCAGTATACCAGGTATTTCCGCAGGGAAGAATTTTTATAGAGATGGTCCAAGATAAATAGAAAGCCAATTTTCCAGAATATTAATCACATGCTGCCAGGACGAAATTCTGGGCCTAATAAGCGGTTTATCTCCAGGTTCGGCACAAACCCCTGTCTATTGAGCACTAAGATTTATCTCATAAAGCTATAGAGTAGCCCTACCTCAGTTTTCAAATAGAAACAAATCTCTTCATTGTGAATTATCACCCATCTATTTGGCCATGACCATATATAAACCTTATGGATATATTTTTGATGCATACAGTACTATTTTTTTTATCAGCGAAAAGAATCCATTGAAAAAGATGAAGATGTGCAAAGATTTGAGGATGGTTGGCCAGTAGCCAACGTAGACAAAGACAAGAAAGAAAAAGGAAAAAGGCCAAAGGCCCCAGAAATGGAAAACAGGAAAGAAAACTCTTCTAAACCATTCGGATGGCGTCCAAATTATTCATAAGTTGGTGCAGAATATAATCTTTGATGTTGACCTTGTTTTTCACCCAAATTGCTATGCGGAATTTGATGAGGTCCACTAGATCATCCACTATAAAACCTTCCCTTTCGAAGATTACAATATTCCTAGCAATCGAAATTGTCCAGATGATGGCATAAATTGCACTCCCAACACTTTCTGTGAACCCTATTGAACTTGAAATAGCTCCACCAAATTGCAAGGTCATATAAAGTTTTGGGAGGAACCCAAGTAATATTCCACTAGTTCAGAATTTTGGTTCAGATTTTCCATGCCAAGCTGCAATGCAAAAACAGGTGGTCAATAGTTTCAGTGTTCTGCTGGCACAGAGGACAGACTGCTCCCTCACTATCCCTTTCAAACAACACATTTCTCTTTGCCAAGTTCTCCCTTGTAGCAATTCCATCTTGAATGGCCTTCCACAGAAATAGTTCCACCTTAGGTGGGGCATAGTTTTTCCATACTGACTTCAGAATTGGTTTAGAATCAAAGGCTAGCAGCTCCCATTTTTCATAGGCACTTTAGACTATGAAATGGTGATCCTCCTTCCATTCCCAAGTGATTTTGTCTCTGCTTGAAAGATTTGGCTGAAGGGACATTAAGTCCTCCTTCAATAAGTCCATTAGATTCCTCTCCCAAACGAATAGCTCCCTTCTAAATTTCATATCCTATTCAGCTCCACTAATTCCCCTCACTTGTGACACAGTGCAATCCTTTTGAGTAGTGGACATCAAAAAAAGCCTTGGGTATAGTTGAATAAGAGAAGAATTCCTCATCCAATTAGTATATTCCCAGAAAAGCATGTTTTCTCCCAAGTTGCATCCGGTTTTGAAGCCCCCACAGATGATTTCCTTTTGGTGATCCCCATATCTATTGGTATCTCCAAGATCACAAATGTCCTTCCAAATAATTGAAGGTTGGAGAGAGTTATGAGCTGCAGGAAACTAGCAGTATGGCTGCAACTCGTATTTGTTGGTTACCAATTTGTACCACATGGCTTCCTCATCTTGCCTAAACCTCCACCACCATTTAGTCATTAAAGCCCAGTTATGTTCTTGCAGCCTCCTAATTCCCAGCCCTCCGTACTGTTTGCCTTTGGTTAACATATCCCACTTCAGAAAATGGACTTTCCTTTCCATGATCTTCACCCCAAATAAAGCTGCTCTGATGTTTTTCAATGGCCTTGGCTACCGAAATTGGATTTTTGAATAAGGACATGAAATTGACAGGTAGATTGGAAAGGCTTGATTTCACCAATGTTAGTCTCCGTCCTGGAGATAAGGTTCCTTTTTTCCAGCATGCCAATTTGGAGGTAACATTATCCAGAACTGGTTTCCAAGTCTTTGCCCTACTTGGATTTCCCCCTAATGGTAATCCCAGGCATTGGATTGGTAATTTTTGGTGTTTGCACTGAAGTTTGGTTGCCAGTAAAGCTGCATCCTCATCTGGTAACCCAACTGAACTTAACATGGATTTGTGAAAATTTGTTTCAAGGCCAGACACCAAATTGAAGCCCCTCAAGATTCTCTTAATGTTGAGCAATTCCTACAGGTCATTGTTGCAAAAGATAATGGAATTGTCAGAAAATTGTAGGTGCGTCAACATGAGATTCCCCACTTTGACACCTCTAATCATCTGTGCTTGCACTGCCATATCAAGTAGAATATTAAGAGCCTCACCTACAATGTTAAACAGGAATGGGGAGAGAGGATCTCCCTGCTTTATCCCTTTGGATGGCTTGAATTCCTCCATAGGAGAACCATTAATCAAAATCGAATAAGACACGCTAGAGATGCATTCCTTTATCCAAGTAATCCATTTGTCCCCAAAGGCCAAATTCTGCATCATGGATAGCAAAAAGTTCCAATCGACACAATCAAAAACTTTTTCAAAATCCAATTTTAGAATAATTGATTCCTAGAGACCTTATCACGCCCACGATTTTTAACATAATAAAGATCATATTGATAATAATAAAATCCTTACAAGCTCACCCATATACCCAAATCATTAACACCAAAATATGATGTTTTAAAGAAAGTTACATCATTTTTATCAAAGTATCAAAAGCGATGTAATATACATCATTTTCAAAATAAAGACTACAAAATGTGCATGACTTTCCCATAATTTTTTTTTTAAAAGAAACATATCGTCCACATGTAATCCTTGTACTCCATGTTCCTACTCCAGTGTTGTACCTGAAAAGAAACAAGGGCTAAGCTACAAGTCCAGTAGGGATATCTACACCAACATCATGTGAATATGAGAAATCAGGCACACAATATAATCATGAAACAACCACACGAGCACGAGTATGAGCTTACATATAGCACAAGATAGACGTGAATGATGCACTCAACCATCTTATCGCACTGTCTATTTTCTATTCATTCCTATCTGAATATCGATTCGTTCTCCATTCCATAATTTATTTTCTCTCACCACGTCATTTATCATCTTGCATGTCACATGAGAGTAGTCAACGCATCATATCAAAATTTCCAAACCTCAACATACCAAGGTCACTAGGGCACACTCGAAACTCATGCTAACAAACCTTTAGCATAGACATATCATCGCACGAATTGTTCAACCAATACCCAACTCATGCGTATCTTCGTATCTTTATCCCGGTGATTTAATTGTCCTTCCTAATGTGACATTCAAAGGTGACTAAACATAGCATTTTCATTCCCATCAATACAAACATATGTATAGTATAACACACATCCGATGGAGACTAGACA
>JABCMJ010017042.1:0-16041 GCA_014822125.1 Arbutus unedo
CTCGTTCTACATCGAAAGTCTATATAGGTGATATTGGGTATATAAGGAACCATGTAAACTACTACTAACAACTTGGGCTTAAGAATTTTCGGACCACGTGGTTGGGCTTAAACAAGTTGTTAGGTCAGTGATATACATAGGGCACTACAATGATTCTATTCAATTATCTTTTGACATTTAAAGTATCCGCATTTACTTCACCATGGCGGATGATGTGTTCTTATATTTTTGTTTCTCATGGCTAGGTCTTGCATAAGTAACTTCATGCTCTTACTAGTAATGGTTGACAACGATATCTACCCCCTCAAAGCCCAAACTGCATTTGATATTTTTCTTTCTGGAATGGTTAAACGCTCCGTTAGATGGGCCTTGATAAACTATTTCGCCCACTTATTTTTGGGTTGGGCCCTGGATGCATCCTTTTGTGGAACCCTAAATATCAACTACACCCTTCAACCATCGCCTCCTCTTCTCACATCTTTTGATCTTGTACCATTTGGGTGAGATCCACAATCTGATCTCTTTGTTAACATGATTCCACATTGGCATCTTGATCTTTGCAGAGGAGTTCTTGAAACTTCAAGCTTTCCTTGGGTGATTCTTGGGGAGGGTTTCTTGAATTTCGTCGTCCGAAGCCATTAGGAAGGTAGATAGGCTTCCTTTATATGGAGCTCATAATTTTGAATTTCTTAGTATGGTATTTGGATTTTTACAAATCACGGTTTTGTAGTCCCTTTTGTTAAAGACTTGTTTCCAGAAATAGGTATTTGCTTTTAATTTTACAAATTCTTGATAGGCAAAAGGGTCAAAATCTTTGTATACTTTTTTGTCTCTCATATGATTATGAAGCTCTGAATTCATTATGTCTTAAATTTACATGTTCAACTAGTGAATCACTTCAGATATTTGGTTGTGAATATATGAACAAAAGATGGGATTGGAAAAAGGTGGAAATATGAAAATGAATCTTTCTGGGTGCAATATGAAAATTAAGCAGTGTCTTGGTTTCAAAAGACAATCCGAGGAGATACTCACTGGTTAACTGACCATATACCAAAAGAAATGAATGAGCTCAATCTCATTCAGTGCCAAATAATACCTAAACGTCTAGGTGCTAATTGGAGTGATCTTCCTGTCAAAGAGGTACTTACTTCCCTTACTGTCATTAAATTTTGTGTCTATTTAAATCATATCATGGTTTTTTTATGATTCGTATGTATACTTTTGTGCAAGTTCAGTTGTCTAAAGGTCAAGTTGTTGATTTGATACCCTGGTGCCTGCCAAACACAGCTAAAAGGCACAATCAATGGAAGGGGGTGTTTGGAGGCTGGATTGGGAAGGGAACTAGGAAATTAATTAGAAACATATTACAAATAACAGCCAAATAGTGAAGAGACTAGGAAATTAAAGTAGAGAAGTTTGAGAAAGAAGATTTACACTTACTTGAGACCGAGCACATTCACGAACTGTGAGTATCCAATCCTACTCAGGGTGAAAGCACAGCCCTACTTTACCCATGGGTTGAAGGTCAGTTATAGCGGTTCGAAAGTTCCCTTCCCAATCTAGCCTCCCAAGCTACCCCTTCCATTGATTGTGCCTTTTGGTTGTGTTTGGCAAGCACCAGGGTATCAAATCAACAACTTGCCCTTTAGACAACTGAACCCTGAACAAACGTATGCGTATCAATCTTAAAACCCATGATATGATTTAAGCAGACACAAAATTTAATGAAACTAAGGAAAGTAACTACCTTTTCGACAGGAAGGTCACACCAATTGGCACCTGGACGTCTAGGTATGCTTTGGCACTGAATAAGATTGAGCTCATTCATTTCTTTTGATAAATGGTCAGTTAACAAGTGAGTATCTTCTCGGATTGTCTTTTGATTTTCAGTTTTTTGTGTGTGTTAAGCTTAACTTTAGTATTGTTTTATATGAGCAAGAATCTCAAGAAGATTCATTAAATTACTACTTTGTAGTGCATTGTGGTTAAAATCTATATGAATGTTTAGATGAGTATAGTTTTCCCAACTACAACTCTCCTCCAACAGGCCGTATTCTACTCCTGGTTCATGATCTTTCCTCAAAATTAGAGTGTTGGGGTGTGACAGTGTTAGTCTTATTGATTTACTGCACTGTGAAACGCACCTTGCGCTTTTTGGTGTGTATTTGAGAGATCGTCACCTAATTAAACTTGCCTTTGTGTCCTTTGTGATTTTTTTGCCAAGTCCATTTATATTAGTGATAATTTCCAGTCGTTGTTATTGATAATATTCGTAGTTTAATAACAACTACTAATTTATAAACATACTGATGTATATGCTCCAGTTTTTCCTTGTCCTCACTTTGTTTCTGTGTACCCATTTTTCTAGATTTGCTCCATCTCCATCCGTGTCCATGCTTCTTAGAGGCCTGGCTTGTAATTTTTAGATTAGGCTTTATGACGCGGTTTGTAATCTTACCATATACTGTAGACCCATCTCCATGTAGCCAATTTAACACTCACCCCACATGATAACTAGTCTATATAGGAGATATAGGGTGCACAATGAGCCATCAATGTTAGTACCAAAAAGTTGGAGTTAGGCTTTTGCTTCATATTTATTAGGCCCTGACAAGGCATTTGCCCATTAGTCTAATAGTACAAGGGGTATCGAGGAAACTTATGTGCACAGCTGGGAGTTTCAGGACCATACATGGTCACTAAAGGAAAGGCTTAGCCATTGCAATGGTACATTGGTGAATCTGGTCATTAGAGAATAGTTGATGTCTACGGTGTAGCGGTTGACTCAAGTAGTATAAAAGTGGGAAGTCTCTAACACTTGATCAATCCCCTACTGGATGTGTACTTGGATGAGCCTGAATATATAATGAATCGTGTAAGCTACTTCGTGCAATTAATTAGTGTATGCATTTTGGGTCACGTTGTAACTCTTCAACAAATTCTTGGGCTTCTGAGGTGTCAATACAACCGAGCCTACCAATAAATGTTTCACATGAATATCCTAAATTTAGAAACTATGTTGAACACCACAACTACCTCATACAAGATAGTCTAAAACTATGGCAATCTTAAATATTCAAAGAAAACTATAGACTTAATCATATCAATGTCCTATCTTGGTTGCTTTTTCCGTATTATTGTGCACATATCTGTGCTTCATAGCTCTCAAGGTAATGTTCACATTTGGGCAAGATAACTCTAACGTGTGGGCCAAGAAGGCTTGCTCATCTATTTTGACAGTTAGAGTCTATCCCACTTTGAGTCATTATTACCACAAAAACTAGTATATAAGTTTGGATGGCCACTTTATTCTTAGCCTATTAATTTTGAGTTGGATACTTTAACATGGTCTTAGAATTGGGGTTTTGATTACTTATTGACAAGACTCTCTTGGTTGACTGTCTTGTTGTTTGTGCCTTTGCTGCACTTAATTTATGTAAATTGCTCCAATATATACTGTACAGGATAATTTCATAAAAAAATATACCTACTCAGAAGAGGTTTCTAAAGTTTATACTAACGTTTTTATGGACTTGGGTTATCCACAAAAATATTTAAAACCTGAAACCAGAATGATCCTCACAATTATATTGGATTCCCTTAATTTAGGAAAATGTCATTAATAACATCCCATATAAAACCTTATTCCCTAGATACCGTTTAGGACATATTTGATGGATACACTCCAATGGGTGATGGAGGAATAGAAGCAAGGGTATATGAGGTACAAAGGAAAGTGGCTGTTCTCAAAGAAAATAGATATGAAACAGAGAAGTTCTCAAAGAAAATTAGATATGAAATAGAGAAAAGAAGAGGCCCAAAATGAAAGGAAGTTTGAATTTTCCTTCAGGAAATGTTTGAATAGCATCAGTAAAATCTGGTTGGGGATTTTTTTAACGACGTTCTCTTTGGCGAATCTGGTTTATATGGGATGTCATTAATGACATTTTACTAAATTAAGGAAATTTGATTTTTTATCAACTTCCAAATTTGTATCTCTTGAAATAAATTGGAAGTTGATAAAAAAATAGATTTCCTTAATTTAGGGAAATATCATTAATGACATCCCATATAAACCAGATTCGCCAAAGAGAATGTCATTAAAAAAATCTCCAACCAGACTTTATTGATGCTATTTAAACATAACATTTCCTAAAGAGAAATTCAAACTTCCTTTCCCCTGTACCTCAGATACCACCCTTCCTTCTCCTCCGCCATCTCCCAATGGAGTGTGTCCATCAAATATGTCCATACACATGGTGGATTGTTTCACAAGAGCGTGGTTATGTCAGTAAGGAAATTCTAATCTTCCTCTTGGGTAACCTACTATCCTCTATTCATCTTGTTTTTGTCTTTTGCCAAAATTTCTTTCACAGCTTCACTACAAACCCCTCCTCCATTGTTCACAAACGAGCCCATTAATATGTCAGCATATCGTCACCCTCATTATCACGAATTGGATCTACACATCTTATGTGAACCAAAGTCGGTCTCACCATTATGATCATAGATTTGGGCAAATACACTTTGGACATTGACTCTTTTTCCATTTCCAAGTGCTTCCTTAGTTCAGGACATCCAATGTTGAACAAGAAGAAATGTTTGTAAGAATTCTTCTTTCGAATTTCTGTTTGTATGTTCGAATTTTGAATTATCATGGTATCTTCTTGAAGGACAATAATTCTTCAAAACTTTCTGTGTTGACGTATTTATGTATACAAATTTCTGTTTGTATGTTCGTATCATACCCAAAACATACCTATTTTATGTTTTTGGCATCACTAAGATTTCTTCTATTTTGAGTTGACCTTTTTTCTTGACTTTAAGATGTTTGTGAAAATGCGCCATAGAAGTTTACCTGCTGCTTTGGTGTTTCGTGTATGATATTCTCTACCCGTTTGAGGTAAAATCCTAGTGCTCAATAGGAAGTGATTTTGTCCAACCTGTAGATAAACCGAACCACATGTTAGAGAGAATTTCCTCATGGCAGAATGGAGGACTACAAAAAGGCTGTCATACTTTATTGGTGATTGCGGTTGTTTTGCGGAATGAGTTTGTACTTATATTTTCCAGATTGAGATAAAAAGGCCAGCTATGGGGCCCCTCACCCATCACAGTCCAAACCTATCAAACAGAGCCTCAGAGACTACGTGAGATGTTGTTATATCAACTGTAATTTTATTCTAAGACTTGACTCAATACTTTGCTCAATACTTAGACATTAACTCAAAGTATATCAACCTCGATTGCGTTTTTGGAGTTTATTAGTGCCAAAGGATTTTCCATTTTTGTGTATCACGAGAATCTATGGAATAGTCATTTCATTACAATCTTTCATTATATTTTGGTTAAAAGTTGTATGGATGTTTAGTTAGATATAGATTTTTCCAGTTGCAAGTCTCATCTTACATGCTAAATTATAAAACACCGGTCGCTCCTTGAAACATGTGTTCATATTAGTTTGTTGGTGTGTAACAACCTTTGCTTTGTTGATTGAGTTCACTGTGAGATGTATCTAATGTGTGTGTGCGCGCGCGCTTGGGCTAAGGAAGCAAACATTGGAGCTAAAAGCTATTTTAAGGCTTGACTATGACGCACAAACGCATCTAAGAGGTTGCTCTGTATGTGTCGGCCCTATCGAGACATGCGGAAATATGTATCCATTAACTTGATTAGATTACAAACAGCGGACACGCCTTTGACGAATTGGGGAGGCATATATCTTAAGTGAGACACGTTTAAGGACATGACATGGTGACTTCATAAGAATGTTGTTGGAGAGGTAGAAGAAGTGTTTAGGGTAATCATAATCCTAAGACGCACATTGTCCTTACACTTAAATAGTCAAAACATAGTACAATGATTCTTGTACTCTCACTCACTACAAATCATTGTAACAAACATAACTCCTAACATTCCCTCACAAGTTGGATCACAGTATTACAAAGTACCAGCTTATTATGTAAAAACTCAAACCATGACTTAAACCATGGTTTAGTAAAGTTATACCTAACTTAGCACATTTACACAAAAGTGGTAGCTATTACACCCAAGGTTCGAAAGATCAGTATTGATCGGTTTTGAGGTGTAAGGGTTGTATTGTATCGGTTGCAGTAAATAGAGACATGTTGTTTGTTAAAAATTTGCATAGCATTTCAAAAATAATTGATGTTGTGTTTTTTACTTCAAAATAACATTTGTTGGGTTTTGTTTGACATTTTCAATATTTTTTTATACCTAAACCTGTGTATTTTATATTTTAGTGATAGCTTTAAGCCACTTTGAAAATGTTTTTTCATGAAGTTGTGTTCTAGATTTGTAGTGCCTCAAAATTAGGGCCCCCTTGGTTTTGGTTCTTACTAAAAAAGGGCCCAAAAAATATTTTATGCCAACTACTCTATTAAGCAGGGTCCAATAAAAAAGAAAGGCCCCATTAAATATTTTGAACCCAATTGTTTGGATTTAGAAGAAAAATCTCTTATAAATCAAAACAAAAGAAAAAGAGATTGAATTTGGTTTAATTAAAAACTCATAAAGCCCACAACTATTAGTGTCCATTCTTTTTCTCTCACTTTAACTTTTCTTCCTCTTGTTTATCCCAACTATTCAAGTCTTCTAATACTTGGCGTGTGTATAACCTATTTTCTTATATACTATTCAAAGATATATACCTATATATCTCCAAGACTGGCTTACACTATTCCAACCTTTCAATCCTCAAAATACATCAAAACCCTTCAACCTACTAGTCTTCTTCAAAACCCTTTCTTACCCTTTTACAGTCGTTACAATGCTTGTAAACAAATTGACAAAAAAGCCCAAAAAATAGAATGTCACAATAAGTTACTAGTTATTATGTCGTCTGCTTGCTCTTCCCCCAAACCTGTATCATTTTCACCGTTCAAATACTGTCCGAAAATTATCCACCATACGATTTAAAACTCAAAAACCCCATAACATATAATAACAAACACTTTACCAGCAACCACTTTGTCCAAAATTCACATACAATGCCATCTCTCTCTCTCTCTCTCTCTCCCTCTCTCTCCTATATTGCCAAACAACTTAAGGAGTATTTTGGGTCCATTTTCATCTACAAGATCACTAACAATCACTAAATAGGAAACTCAGAAGATTCCATGATAGAACATCTCCAACCAATCCATCTCCTTCGTCTTCACACCAAATCCCATCTCCGGCATTTCATTATACACTTGTGACCCCAAATCACTCTACTCTAAATCCACTCCCTTATGATGATGATCAAAACCATCATCACTCCTCTTGGTTGCCGTTTGGTCCTTCTGGTTTTGATCTAGTGAAGTCAGGCTCTTGATGTAATCGCGCAGTAGGAAATTGTACTTACCCTAATAGTTGTGACGCTTTGTGGTGGCAAATCGCCGCCTTTTGGTTGCGTTCCGGTGGTTCTTCATGGTGTTCTCAGTCTTGCTTGGCATCTTCCTCACAATTGCAGCCCATTTGTTCCCCAATTCCCAGTGAACCTCCATTAGCATCATCTCCTCTTCTTCTGGCCATGTGTCTTTTTGCAAAATAATAGAAAATTAGACAAAGATGATTATGCATGGATGACACAGAGATACTAAATGAATAGTATTTTATGAGTAAAAATGGTATTATTTTGACTGCCTGAGTACTGTTCGAATGTCCACCATGTGAACAATATTTTGACATTTAAAACTGTACCGTTTTGACGCAACACAACACACCTTGTTGTACACTGTGCATAGCAATATCCTTATCTCCGTGAGAAGACATTTTTTAGTAATGCATTGTGTTATAGCGTGGACGCACTTTGAGCTATTTGTTGTGCACAATGCACAATATTCTGCAAGCAAAACCGGTATCATTTTGACTGTCCAAATATTGTCCGAAATTTTTTCACCGTATGGGTAATATTTTGGAAGTCAAAATGACACACAACACATGTAGTTGCACACCATGCACAACAAGAACTCTATGTTCGTGAAAGGACTTTTTATAGTAATGCAGTGTGTCTCGGGTTAACTTGGACGTACTTCAAATTATTTTCCCTTTCACACACTTGCACATGGAGTGAGGTGGTCCAAAGAATTGTTGACAAGTAAAATTGTACACGATACTTTAGGATAAAGCAAATCCTTAATTTTTAGTCTAAGACTATCAATATTCCGAATGAGAGGTTTCATGCAAATGAATATAAATGCATAACCAATGTTTCCAAAAAAATATGCCAAGAGATTATTTGACAATAACAACAAAACAAATTTAGTAATTTTCAACTAGTATATAGCACGTGAAAATTCACTTTTATATTTAAATACTTCATTTAGTGCATGCATGGCGCATGCGTACATGCTAAGAGTGAAGAGAAGAGAAAAAAAAAGGACAGAAATTCTATATGTTCTAATAAATGAGCGAGTGCGCAATCATAGAACAACGCAAAAAAAAGGAGGACAAGTAGAAGGGGGAGTATGAAATCTAGCGTGTGCATGGCACGTTTGGACATGCCTAGGAGAAATAGAAAATAGAAATAAAAATAAAAATTAACCTTTATGTTCAAATAATGCATCTAGTGTGTGCATGGCGCGAGCGCACATCCTTAGAATGAAGAGAAAAGAGAACAAATAGACAACAATTCTATATGTTTTAATAATCGAGCCTACGTGCCCAATCATAGGACAATAGGAAAAAACAGGAGGGCCGGGGGCAAGAGGAATATATGATCTACTGTGTTCATGGCACGTTTGGACATGCCTACAAGAAAGAGAAAAGAGGAAAAAATCAAAATTAGCCTTTACGTCTAGAATTAATCTAGCGCATGCATGGTGCGTGTGCAAATGCTTAGAAGGAAGAGAAGAGGGGAAAAAAAATTCTATATGTTCTAATAATCGAGCCTACATGCACGGTCATAGAACAACATGTAAAAAAAGGAGGGCCAGGGGGAGCATGAGTACAAAATCTAGCATATGCGGGGCACGTTTGGACATGCGTAGAAGAAAGAGAAATAAAAATAGGAATTAAACTTGATATCCACGAAATTAATCTAGCGTGTGCATGGCGCGTGCACACGCTTAGAAGGAAGAGAAAAGAGGGAAAAAAAATAGATATCAATTCTATATGTTCTAATGATCCAGCACGCATGTCCAACCATAGGTCGACAAGTTGAAAAAAGTGTAAGGTTGAGAAGGGGGGAATATAAAATCTAATGTGTGCATGGCACATTTGGGCAATAAGAGAAGAGCAAGAAAAAATTAAAAATTGGCATCGGCATGCACCTACTAAATCCATTCTTTTTTATCTAATGATGCCAAAAAGAATGGTTTTCAAATCAACGAAGGCTCCTGAAGTGCCTTTGTCTCACTTTTTATTTTTATGTTCAAATAATTAATCTAGCACATGCATGACGCTTGCTAAAAAGAAACAGAAAAAGAGAGAGAAAATAGAAACTAAACCTTTATGTCCGGCCTTAGTGGTTATGCCATCTCTCCCTACATTGTTTCCCCACTCACCCATTCAACATCTCTGCAATCTGAGACCATCTCCACCAATGACGTACAAAACTTGATCCCATTTTATGTGAAAAGGGTGAGGATAAACTCCACCTATCCTCCTCAAGTGTCCATTGACCTTTCACATAAAATGGGAAATTTTGGTAACCTTTCTTACTTTCTTTAGATTGCTCATTTTCTTCTTATTTATATTAGCTTTTGCTCAACTTTTATTGTCTACTTTTAAGCACAAAACTCCATCTGGCAGATTCAGATGTATCTGTCTGAATTCTAGACATTTTGGCCTGTTACTCACATCCTGGAACAAAATTCTCGGCGCATAGCTCATGAGAAAATAGGTTTTTTAAGCTATACACCGAGAATTCTGATTCAGGATGTGAGTAATAGGCCAAAATGTCAAGAATTCAGATAGATACATTTGAACCCATCAAGTGGAGTTTCATGCTTAAAATTAGAAATCAAGCAAAAGCTGATCTAAAGAAGAAGAAGAAGAAGAAGAAGAAGAAGAAGAAGAAGAAGAAGAAGGAGCAATCTGAATAAGAAAGGGTACCAAAATTACCCATTTTTGGTGAAAGGCCAATGGACACTTGACGAGGGTAGGTGGAGTTTATGCTTCACCCTCTTCATTTATTTAAATTTAAATTTGTTTTCATTCATGAAAAGTTATTCATTTGAAAAATGGGTATAAAATTTTGTAGGCCATCGGTGGAGTTGGTGTAGCACTATGGAGAAAAAGGATGGTCCTAAATTGCAGATATGTTGAATGGGAGAGTGGGGAAACAATATAGGGAGAGATGACATAACCATTTAAGGCCAAACATAAAGGTTTAGTTTCTATTTTCTTTCTCCTTTTCTCTTTCTTTCTTTTTTTGCACATGCCATGCATGCGCAAGATTAATTTTTTTTTTTTTTTGCACATGCCATGCATGCGTTTTTGTTGATTTGAAAGCCATTCTTTTCAGTATCATTAGATAAAAAAGAATGGGCTTCTCCAGATTCAGTAGGTGCACGTCAAAGCCAATTTTTAATTTTTTTCTCTTCTCTTATGTCCAAATGCGCCATGCATGCACTAGATTTTTCCCCATTCTCGACCTTCCATTTTTTCTTCCTGTTGACCTATGATTGGGCATGCGTGCTCGATCATTAGAACATATAGCATTGATTGCTATTTTTTTTTTCTCTTTTCTCTTCCTTCTAAGCATGTGCACGCACCACGCACATGCTAGATTAATTTTGTGGATATAAAGTTTAATTTCTATTTTAATTTCTCTTTCTTCTACCCATGTCCAAACCCGCTCCGCACATGCAAGATTTTATATTCACCCTCCCTCCGGCCCTCCTTTTTTTATATGATGTTCTATCACTGTGCATGCATGCTCGATTATTAGAACATATAAAGAATTGTTATCCTTCTTTTTTTTCTCTTCTCTTCCCTCTAAGCACTTGCACACGCACTAGATTAATTCTAGACATAAAGGCTAATTTTGATTTTTTCCTCTTTTGTCTTTCTCCTAGGCATGTCGAAACGCACCATGCACACGGTAGATCTTATATTCCTCCTCCCCCCATCCCTCCTATTTTTTTCTATTGTCCCATGATTGTGCATGCAGCCTCGATTATTAGAAAATATAGAATTGTTGTCTGTTTGTTCTCTTTTCTTTTCATTCTAAGGATGTGCATGCACGCGCCATGCTCGCATTAGATTCATTATTTGAACATACATGATAATTTTGATTTTTTCTCTTTTTTGATTTCTCCTAGGCATGTCCAACGCGCCATGCGCTAGATTTCATACGTACTGCCCCTCCTACTGGCCCTCCTTGTCTTGACTTGTCCCATGATTGTGCACTCGCGTGTTTATTAGAACATATAAAATTTTTGTCTATTTTTTTTTATCTCTTCTCTTCACTCTAACGACGTACACACGTGCCATGCATGCGCTAAATCAGTATTTAAAAATAAAAGTTAATTTTCGCGTTCTATATACTAGTTAAAAATCACTAAATCTCTTTTGTTATTATTGTTAATTAATCTCTTGCCATATTTTTTTGGAAATATTGGTAATGCATTTATATTCATTTTCATGAAAGTTCTCATATGGAAATATTGATAGTTGTAGCCTAAAACTTAAGGATTTGCTATATCTTAAAGTATCGTGTATGATTTTACTTGTCAATAATTTTTTGGATCACCTCACTATACTTGCAAGCGTGTGAAAAGGAAATAACTTGAAGTGTGACCAAGTTAACCCAAGACACACTACATTACTAGAAAAAGTCCCTTCACGAACACAGAGTCCTTGCCCAATATACTCACTCATAGTATGATCAACCTATCAATTATTTCATATGACCAACTAAAGATTTCAAGATTTCATTATCAACGTGTTGTCATCCATTCATTTCATAACACTTATGATGTTCTTACGGTAAGACCTTCACACTAATCAATCCACACTACTCATATTGGTTCAAAGCGTATCTCTCTAACTAACACATCACTCGACAGTGGCTAGACAATATCGAAATTCAACTAGCACATTTCCGAATGGAAGCTAGATAATATTGAAATCCAACTAGCACATTTTCAAATGGAAGCTGGACAATCTATAACTAGCGCATCTCTCGTTGAAGGCTGGTCGTATTTTCGTACATTTCTCATTTAGTTTCTATCATTCATGTTCCACAATCCAATGTTTGACATTATACAGAGTAAGTCTACAAGTCCCACGCAATTCAGCAATTAATGGGAAGACAACAGTCTATGATGTCGATACCATAATCCATTACAGTAATAAGAAAAACGAGCAACTAAAGCATAGAATAGTGACCATACACTAACACGTCTTAACCAGTAAACTGGCATCATATCCACGCCAAATCCTCATAACACGTTTCACAGTCAAAGTCGTTCTAGTGGAACTCGTCATGAAATTACATAGGCGTATCAATCACGACAGACAAGGCATCTCATAAGTGGGGATATCAAACTGTACTCCACCTCAAACTACATAGGGCACAACATCTCATGACATGGTAAGCTTACCATCCTCTTACAGGACAAGGAAATTGGACAAGCCATCTCACACGCAAGGGGGTCATCAACCCACACTCTACCTCGAACCACTCATGGCACAACGCTTACGGCAAATCAATGCCTATCACTTTTCCATGGAACAAGAGAATTCCTCACGACCTTAAGACAGAGTGGACCATCTCATGAAATGATAACAAGAAGCATAGACTCCTGGAGGAAGAACCTCTCACACGAACATCTTACAACGCGGCACCAACCATAGTCAACGATAACTCACAAAAAAGGTTTCGGCCTAAGGGTAGGCAAACAGTTCTCATACGACAGATAAAGATTGATGGCAATATCGACATGGGGTCATCTCAATGCAAAAGCATACTCCTCAATTAAACTCACTCCCTACCAATGATAATAATATCAATACTGGGTAATCCCGTCATTAGGGCATGTCCCACAACTCAATCCAACTATCACCTCTTACAAAATATTGTATACTCTCGTTTAAGTTTTCAAAACTCTCGTGTCATAAGTTAGAAACATGACTCATATCTTATTCTAGTTTTATTTTGTAACTCCATAAAATACAATGTTTACCTTCAATAAAATATCATAAATTCTAGTTTAATATCTCAAAAATGACTCTCATTACATAGGTTAAAATGTCATCCATATCCAGTCCTCATATCCTCCGATCAATTCACAAAACATCATAGGATTTTTTTAGAACATCCAAAGGTTCAAAACATTTCTATGTCCATGACATGACTCTCCAAAAACATAGATTATCTCATAAATTCAGAATATCACACTCTCTAACCATACGCTGCAAACTCAAACTCATAAACGTGACGTAACCTATAAAGTGGTTGCCCAAAACCATAAACAAATCATGCTAAAGTCCAAAACAAAATGTCTCAAGAGGTGATGATCCTTGAAGCAACACAAAAGTTAGTAATGGTCACTCGTAAGTTGTTGGAGCGGCACAAAAGTTACATAGGTCACTCGAGCGAGGTGATGGTCACTTGAGCGACTTTGGCAATTTAGAAATTCTACAAAAATTGCAGATTGCACCAAAATGTCTACAAACTCCAAATCATCAAGTCAAAACACGATCAAAGCATCAAAATGCAACATATATGCATAATAAGAGTGAAATTTCCCTACCTCAAGCTTCAGATCAAGTTATAGCACTCCGGGTGAGAAACCCTAGCTTCCCAAACTTCTTGAGCTTCAATCCTCTCCTCTTGAACTCGAATCCACGATCAAACTTTGAATACTCATCAAGCGTGATGCCATCCCACCATACCTCAAAGGAATTCAAAAATAGAACAAGATTCCTAGTGATATTGTAAAGAGAAGGAAGAGCAAATGTATAGAGAGAGTGAGATAAAGCAAATGAGGGTTTGTGGCTTCCCCCTCCTCTCAAAATCTGATTTTTAGTCCACCAATGGGCTTCATTAACATACAATAACATTCAACCATGGTCAAAGTTTGTCAAACGCACACACGTAGCTCCATGGGAACTTGTGGTCATAATTTTCATACTCGTGGATACTTCCTTTTAGTGTACATGCAAAATAGTGAAGGGTTGTGGTCTAAATCCACTGTCTGGGGGACATAAAACATTCTGCCAACATTTTGTATTTTAATAGGTCGCTCGAGCAGCTTAGAGCTCACTCAAGTGGTTTGCTGAAATCTTGGGTTCTAGATTCTGGTTAAAATTGGCAGAATTTGATAGAAAGATGTCAGATCGCTCGAGCGGCCTATAGTTCACTCGAGTGAGCCTTCTTTTGCAGTAGATTCTAGTTTAGGGCTCCTATTACAAACTGCTCGAACCAAACCCTAGAATGATGATTCTGACTTACGAAATAGGAAGTTAGCACTTGAATAGAAACCTCACAGGGCCCAGATCATGATCCCCCAATCAATTTCGTGAATCAACCAACAATTGGAACTAGTTTCACGCTTTGACGAAGAACAATAAATAAAACCTTAACATGCTTTCTATTGAATAGTCAATGAAACACCTACTATAAATCCTAATCTGTAGATTAGTACTGGTTTTCCCTACCTCGATCCAGAATACTAAGCACAAAACGAACTTCGGATTGGTGATTTGGAATTGAAAGAACCTCCAAACACCAAACTTCTAAAGAACTTCAAGAACAATTCTTCCTCTCTCTAAAACACTCTGATAATCTCTTGATACATGATTTGTAAAAGATTACTGACAAATTCCCTCTGTTTAAATAGAGTTTTACCCCCATAATTGCATAATCAAAATGAATAAATCCCCGAACAACTTCTGATCTCAAAACGTTTCCTCCATTAATGACAATATTGTAGTAGTTGCTATGATCTGGAATTCGAACAAGTCACTTGAGCGGTGTATAAAAACAAAGGTCGCTTGAGCGGCTTACAGTTCGTTCGAGCGGGTCTCCCAATTTACAAAGTCGAATAAAAATAATTAAAATTTAAACTATCAATAAAAAATTCTTATTATTTATTAAAAATCTTGGGTTATTACAACCTATCCCCCTTAAATAATTTCATTCTCAAAATTTACACAGTAAGGTCTAAATAAATAGCTTGGGGTAGTTGACTCACATAACATCCTCTCTCGCCTAGGTTCACTCTTTGAGCTTCCGATGATGCCACAGAACCTTGACCAATCTAATAGTCCTTCTAAGGTTCTTCTCCATGCTGTTGAGAATTTGAACTGGATTCTCTTCATACGTGGTATCTTCATCCAACGTTACATCTTCCCAATTCACATTGTGTTTTGAGCATTAACACATGGAATACATTGTGAACTCGATCAATCTATGAAGGTAAGGCTAACCAATAAGCCGCTTCTCTTATCTTTCCCCCAAGATCTCGAATGGCCCAATGTGCCTCAGCATAAGTTTTCATTTTTTGCCAAATCAAGTAACACTCCATCTAGGCTTAATCTTTAAGAACACATGGTCACCTTCTTTGAATGCCAAAGGCCTTGTTCGTTTGTCGGCATAGCTTTTCTGCCTACTCTGCTCAGTCAATAGCCTCTGCTTGATGATCTTGATTTTCTCCATGGTTTCCTATACCAACTCCGGTCCTAGAAAGCTCATCTCCCTAAATTTAGCCCAACAGATTGGAGCTCGACAAGGTCATCTATACATAGCTTCATATAGAGCCATGTCTATGCTAGACTAATAACTATTGTTGTGTATGAATTCCACCAGTGGCAAATGTCATTCCCAGTGGCCTTGGAAATCCAACATACAAGCTCTCAACATATCCTCGAGCATCTAAATTGTCCATTCCGTCTACCCATCAGTCTGCGGATGAAAAGCTATACTCAAGTGGACGTTCGTCCCCAGCGCCTTTTGTAAGCTCTACCAGAACACTGATGTAAAGCGAAAATCTCAATTAGACACTATTTTTACCAGTACACTATGTAACTATTAGGGTTTTATACTAAAAGTCATGACTTTATGTAATGGATTAATTTTTATTT
>JABCMJ010017050.1:0-11149 GCA_014822125.1 Arbutus unedo
TCTTTCTGGTCTTGTAGTACATGACCGGTAAGATTCTTACTAATAATTATCGAGATGAGTGACCAAAATACAACTACTTCCTGCATAACGAATTCAGTTACCACTTCTGCACTTCCATAGTTCAATGGTTATGCATTTTGAATACGTGAAATATCATGTTTTATAAAATAATAAAACAGCTTTATTTATAAGCTTAAAGAGTCATATTTGAGGATAGGAACAGTATCAACAAGTCTTGGCCTTATACAGAAGAACTCATTGTCCCACCTCGGAAGTAAAGATAAAAACCATTGTTTCTCCAAACAACTTGGATTTTCCGACACCTGCTAGAGAGAAAAACATATTTCCTTGACGCAGGACCCCTATATTATACAAAATGAAAGACAAAACAGCAGAAACAAAAAAACGTTTAACCCGTGTTTTGCATGCCGGCAGCAATACCCTTCATGGTCAAGATAAGGGTATCCTCCAAACCAGGAGCATACTCACTTGTCGGATTCAACTTCACGAGTTCAGCAGCAGATTTGCTCGGTTCAGCATAGTCCTTTGAGATATGAGGGCGCAACTTCACGTTGTAGTTGGAGTCACGAATCCGCTTTAGTGTGTATCCTTGCAACACGTTCAGAGTGGTGATGTACGAATCACGAAGGCGGAGACGTTGCTTCAAGTAGGGGTTATCTTCAAGGAGATCCCTATGTCCAGCAATCTACGAATCAGAGAAAGCAACCGTTAGTATACCATAACCACCATATCAGCAGCAAGCAAGAGCAGTATCGAGAAATCAATGTTTGGCAACATCTTCAGTTTTCTGTTTACTAAAAACAAGTGCGAGGAACCCAAAAAACATGTTTGGTGCACACGAATTTCTTCCAAGGTACACAGTTTTTCAAGAAGTTCTTCTAAATACAAGTGAGAGGAGGTCCGGAGGGGTTGTATGGATCGCAGGAGGGGGGTGGGGGAGGGCACAGACTACAGAGAATGAAAAATTGTTTCTGAAAACAAGCAAAAACACCTTTCATAAAAGATAGAACAAAAAACAAAAACATTGCCAAACAGGAAAAACTGAGGATAAGTTCAGATTTCTCATTAGTAGCTTTATATCATTGCAGCAAATTTACCTGGAGCAGAAGGTCCTTTGTTTCTTCATAGTTGGCCCTCAGACGCTCTCCAAACGACCACAATTCCTCTGAAACAAGGAGTTTGTCGTACAAAGCGGCAATACCAGGGTCTCCCTTAGCAAACACCATTTCAACTAAATCAATGGTAACTCTGAAGAAAGGCCATTCCTTGTACATTTCACGGAGCATCTGGAGATTCTTAATGTCCTTCTGAATGGCATATTTGAATGCTGCTCCAAAGCCAAGCCATACTGGAAGATGAAACCTAGTTTGGGTCCAGGCAAAGATCCAAGGAATTGCACGAAGTGACTCAATTCCTCCACTTGGCTTTCTTTTCGATGGGCGGCTACCAATATTCATTCGGCCATACTCCGTCTCTGGTGTAGCCTGCAGTCATAATACTGTGTTTATAAGTCGTTCAATTCACTAAAGGTATCACATTAGATATACACCAGGCAATTTGTTCAATTATATCACAAGCTTCTACTTGCAAAAGCAATATCATACATGAATGCATATCCCGTCAAATTTATGTCCATTTCATCTGTAGTAAATGTTGAACTTTTCCATTCTTGTACGATGGATCTGGGATTTTTACCACACCACACCGAGCCATAAGTTTCAATCAATTAGGGTTTGCTTTTTTCCAATGAGCTTTGTGAGAACATCGTGTTCCATGATATCCAAACATAAATCCTTTCGAACTAGTGCCTCTAAAGTCAATTTTGGTCAACTCTTCCCCTTAGTGCTACCATCTATCTTAACTATAACACTCCTCGTAACTGCCATCAACCGATCTCCGATATTTGTCCAAACCACCTTAATCTAATTTCTTTCATCTTATTTTCTATCAGTGCTACTCCCACCATTTTTGCTAATATTGTCGTTTCTAATTCTCTCTCTCAAAATCTTACTGCACATCCATCTCAATATACTCATTTTAGCTACACTCATCTTACTCGCATGTTGTTTCTTAATAGCCTAACACTCCAGGCCATATGACATGACTGGCGTTAGAGCAGCGGTAAAATTTTCCCTTCAACTTTGCGGACACAACACTCCCAAAGCACTCCACTGTTTAATCTCTCCAACTTGTACACTAGGTGTTGTATAAACTACATACTTTACAGAGTATCATAAGTAGTTTTATAATCAAATAACAGAATATAGGATCAAAGATCACGCTGAGGTTTGAACACCCATCTCTTGGTATCTAACTATTGCACCATATGGTCATCATTTGTGACAATTTTCTTGAATTTAGGTACTTTCTAATCGCTTTCATTGTTTTCGAAGATTCGAAACTACAAATCTTTAGGATGTAAGATTATTGTTATTCCTGATTTTTCTATTTGACAACAATGGCTATAACTGGCAAAACAGAACAAGGCATACAGAGTACTTACAAGGCGGAAATACTCGACAAATCGAGGCTCTTGAAAAACTATGGAACGGTACGCCGCCGTAGCAACAACAGCAATTTCGTCCATCAGTGCACGCCATTCAGGTTTCGGAGATACTGGGGGGTGCATCCCATGCTCAAGTGTAGCAGCCGTGAAACGCTGGAGCGTCCTAAAACACAAGTGCTCTTCTCCAAATGACTGCTCAATAACTTCACCCTGAACTGTAACACGTAGCGACCCATGAACCGTATCCGGGGGCTGAGACAATATAGCAAGATGAGTTGGGCCACCTCCCCTTCCAACGGTCCCACCTCGGCCATGGAACATGGTCAACTTCACGCCAAATTGCTTCGCGACTTTTATAAGCTCCTCTTGAGCCTTGTACAATTGCCATGCTGCCGATAGTCTTCCGGCATCTTTACCTGAATCCGAGTACCCAATCATCACCTCTTGCTTTCCATTTATCCTGTTTCTATACCAATCAATTGAGAAGAGGCGAGCGACGGCAGCCGGAGCAGCTTCCAGATCATCGAGCTTCTCAAACAATGGAACGACTCTCAGTGGTTGCTTCACATGGCACTCGCGTTGCAAAAGCTCCACTGCAAGCACATCGGACGGCGATGTGGCCATTGATATGATGTATGCTCCAAAGCAGTCTGTTGGGAGTTCCGCCAACACATGTAACGTGTCCAAAACATCCGCAATTTCTTCAGTTTTTGGAAGATCGGGACCAAAGAGCGGGCGTTTACCGCTGAGTTCAGATAAAAGCCATTCTTGCCGTCGTTCTTCGGACCATTCTCGGTAGGCACCAATTTCCAAATGCTTGGTGATGGCATCCATCACGTCAGTGTGCCTGTCCGACTCTTGTCTGATATCAAGTCTCACGAGTGAGAGACCAAATGTAGAAACTTGCCTTAAGAAATCGAGAAGGCTTCCATCAGCAATTGGGCGGTCACCACAAGCACATAGAGATCTATAGCAGAGTTCGAGAGGCTCCAAGAACTGCAAGAAATTAACCTTGAGTTAGCATTACACCATGAGAGAGAGAGAGGAGCAAATAATAAACTTCAATTGCAGAAGATACTGCTAACCAAAGGATAGTAAACCTAATCAATACCCAGTCCACATACATGAGCACACAACAAAACAGCATCTTTACTTGGGAAAATAGAATGGCAGAAGCGAGCGAAATACCTGCTCAACATTGGAAAAAGTTGCCTCCTCAGGAATGTCAGAGGTCCCATTGGATAATAAATGCCGAGAGCGTTCACGTGTCTGATACAGCTTATCCCTCACATCACCAAGAATAACACGATAGGGTTCATTTGCAGGTACTTGCTTCCAAAACTCTGCATCACGTAGGACAAAGGTCAACAATAGAGCACTGCTAACGACACAAACAGAACAAACGCATAGGACCATATATTATTTATCATCGACAAACACATTATGCCCAAAAGAAGCAAAAAAAAAAAAAAACCATCGCAGTTTCTCACATTCTAGTTCCTATTCATTTATTACAGTGGATACCAAAAATGCTTCACAGTAGACAACTAGTCACCTATATAGTGCTTTGCATCTCTCTTTGAGGAGCTATGAAGTTGATCGGCTCGAAAACGAAGCTCATCACTGCAACGCCACATCGACAACTGGCAAGGAAAACAAAGGAGTTAGAATAGCAGCAGCAATGGCTGCAAGAGAAAGATAAATGGATATCCTAGAGAACAGAATCGCCAAATCATTCAAGAATGGAGTGTAGCTGTTGAAACCTCAAACATAAGATCCTCAATCTGGGAATAGTACAAGTTAGAAGCCATCATCCTGGCCAATAAGCAGACATCTCGTGTAACCTCAGGAGTAACCCTAGGGTTTCCTGCATTGGATGTCAAACAGGAAGTAAGCAACAGGAGAGAGAGAGAGAGAGAGAGCAACAAAAATACTCTTCGATTTGCAACTTGTTAAGATAATCAACACGCAGAGTTCTAAAGTCTTTCTGTGTTCCCTCTGTTCCTGCATATTCTTGTTTGTATAAATAATCAACATAAAGTTGTCAACGAAACAGAGCATACCATCTCGATCGCCACCCATCCAAGAAGAGAACTGAATAAGGGGAGCATTGTAAGGAATACGTTCATTTATTCCTATGTTCTTAAGAGCTGTGTCCACACGCCGTAGAAATTTAGGAACGCCCTTCCAGATTGTCTCATGGAAGTAGCTCATTCCTGCTCTCATTTCATCTTGTGGGGTTGGAGGAGTCCTCCGGATCTCATCTGTTCGGAAGGCGGCTTGAATCTGGCAAGAAAAAGAAAACAAACAAAACCAGTAAGGAATCAAGTTTTAGATGGAATCAACTTTTAGACAGTGTTTTATTACCAGATCAATTGAACACATACGAAACTTTACACTCCTATAGCAATAGTGCGATACAGTGTTTCGAATGAAAAGGCAAAACCAGATAAATACAAAAGAAATGTTAAGGAACTAGTTTGAAAAATGCATCATAGTGAAGAATCATCCCATGCACATCTTACAAACACTAGAGCTACATATATCTATACATATAACAGCGATAAAGAAATGTGCGAGATAAAGAGATCAGTGGAGAAATGTGTGCACAGGGTGGGGGGCAGGGTGAGGGTAGGGATTTGCAAATATATTTTAGAAGTCAATTTTCCTCAGTATCCTACCAATCATTCAACAACCTGACAGCCCCATGCAAAAGAAATCTGTAAGAGTGAACCACTTCACATGTTTTGATAGGTGTGAAAAAGAAAAAATGATGACAGCAAACCAATGAATACACAAAGGAGCAAAACTTACCTCCCTCTGCAAAGCCTCGTCAAGTTCTTGCTTGTCATCAGGGGTGATGTCTTTTGCATACAATTGGGTTAAACAATTCCGAATCCTGAAGCAAAAAGGAAAAACGAAGAAGCAGAGGAGGTTAAGCAGATAACAAAAGAATCATAGAGTTAACAGGAGGACAAAATCTTTTAGTACCATTTATAATGACATAAATCAAAAAATACAGACAAACCTTCCAAACTTCTGAAGTAAAGATCTGCGGACGGATTGGGTAGGGTGGGCAGTAAAGACCAGATCCACAGTTTGATTTTTCAAAGCATCAAAAACTTCTTCGGGAGACTTCTTCAGTTGGAAGACAAGTCTCTTGAGAGTTTCTTCAATGTCTGATTCAGTTGTTGCAGAATTCTCATCGGCAAAATCCCCTTTTTTCAACTTGATCCGTCGACGGTAAGCAATCTGAACCTCCTCCGCCAAATTGGCCAAGTTCAGCATGTGAGAGAATGACTTGGCAATGACAATGGAGTCCCCAGGATCCAAACTCATCAGAACACTTCCAAGATCTTCAAGCTTCCTTGGATCCTGCTTTCCTTCATACTCAGCAGAAAGTTCATAACACTCTTGGACCTAAACATGTAAACATAACAAACAGATGAGTTTTGTAGTAGGCAAAACTGGCAGTTGGCAAAAAACAAACCGAACAGAACAAATTTGGGACAAGACTCCCAAAATCAGTCAACCAGCTGTAAGATTAGCTCAATTAAATTTTTAGCTATTTTATTCAAAAACAAATGAGTTCAGCTCGTAGGTATTTCTGCCCTACTAACCATCTCAACGGAACTAATTACACCCCTACTAAAACGCCATAAGTTCAAATTATTACCATCTTACAAATAATTAGATGTAATAAACAACAATATGATGCCATTCTCTTCCCAAGTTCTAACAAAAATTCTCTTACACAGTACTCGATAGAACTCATGAGACAGAAAATGACTTCCCAGGTTCAAAAGAAAATGAGGATCTCCAATTAAGACACCAGCCATTGTTTTCTCATGAATCAGCAACCATCGAATTCATAAAGACAGTTAAAATATGCAATCTTTCTCATCAGTTATTATTGTGGGTCTAGAGAATTCTTTACGTCGAACATAAATCAGGATTATTCTTAAAAAAAAAAAAACGATCTGCCAAACTCACTGCCAACAATCCCAAGAATCATTAAAGACAAAACACATTGAAATGATAAACTTTCAGGCGAGAATAAAAAGGCATTGACATATATGGCTATACTACATGAACCCCAGAAAAATTAAACCTCAAAGACATGAAATCAAAACTAACACAAACAGAGTAAAAAAATGCTTTATTTTCATCATGTATCAATGCATCAATGTGGTATCTTCATAATTCTTCAACTTGAGATAAAATCGAAATTATCGAAAGACCTATGGGTATATACTTCTATTGAATCTCCAAAAATTACACTAGATCGCATTCATACCGTCTCTTTAAGATCCTCCCCATGTAAATCCTGCAGAATATCAAGAAACCGATCCAATAGCAGAGCATCATATTCCACAAGCTTGTCATCCTCGGACACTTTTCTGGGAACCAAAAGCCTCAATTGGGCGTCAATCGATTGCAACTTCTCCAAATTCCGTGCCATTCCCCCAGCTCTCAGTCTTCGCAAGACTATTAAGTCACGATAAATTTATGTTAGGAAATCCATGGCAAAGTAAACAACTAATCAGTGAATTAAATCAATCACAACAGAGAAGTATGATCACTACCCAGAAAAATAGGACCCGCATATTAGAGGATTAGAAAGGAAAAAATGCTATAAAAACGAAATACAGATGTTGTAGCTCAAAAGGATCAATTTGCAGACCATGTATATGGTGTATGCAAATTGATAATTCCTTTGAAAACCCTAGAAAGGTGAACGAAAAGATCACAGAATCAAATCAATCATAATTATAATCACGACCCAGAAAAATAGATCCTGAATAATAGAGTATCAGACAACTAAAAATGGAAATTGAGATATTGTAGCTCAAAAGAATCAAACTTGCAATTGAAAACAGGGCAACAAATACGCCTTGTTTGTAAATTGCTGTTTCTTATGTGACCCAGATAGAGAAAATTGAGATAGAATTGTACGTATGAAACACCTGAGTCTGGGTAACTGAGATTCAGGAGGATGAAGAGGAAAAGGAAAAGATTAGATCAAAAAGGTAATACCCTTTTGACAAAACCCTAGAAAAGCGAACTAGAATTCACGGATTTAATTAATCACAACCAGAGATTATGATCGCGACCCACGAAAATAGGCCCTACATACTAGAGGATAATGCAGAAAAATAGAGATAGTTAAAAAGCACCATAAAGGACATAGAGATAATGTAGGTGAAAAGGATCAAATTAGCAGATGAAAAGCTGAACATCTACACATATCGTCCATGCAAAATCATGCTTTTTGTGAAACCCAGATAGGGGAAATTGTAAAGAATCGTAATTAACGATATACCTGAATCTGGGTACCGAGGTCGAGGAAGAAGAGATGGGATTAGAAGGTTGGAAAGAGAAGAGGGGGTGTTTTTAGAGAGAGAGAGGGAGAGATCCAAAAGCTATAAGCAGGCCTGGTAGTAAACTCTGTCTTTTTGTCTCTAAAACCTCTGTCAATCCACTTGTTCAACAGGAGAATTTATGATCAAAAAAGTACTGTCGTTAGGATATACTTCCAAAGATTCGAATTTTTTATTTCGACTCTTTTCCCGATAATCAGAATCTTCCAAAAAAGATTACTATTTCATAACGGGGAATTTGTAGAATGGTAGATAACAACGGGACGGACTCAAATAGGATTTAACTATTTCTGTTTTTGATTTTTGAATTTAAAATTTATTTTTAATCTTGACCTGTTCTTTAAACGATAAATGAATTCATCTTTTATTTCTGTCCTAAACGGAAATCGGAGATCCCGTCCATCCAGTATTTTTTAATAAAAAATTAATTCATCTCACGTAAAATCACAAATTTATAATTACAAAATTAATACATAACATACTTAAATTGTTTCACAATAAACATACTAATTTTAAATTAAAAATAAAGTCTAAATTCTATTCAACACTACATAAAAAGTGATAAGAATTTTCTCTTATTTTTTTCTTAACTCTTTCACTTATTGATCCATTCCAAGTAGATGCAAAAAATAATAAATAAATATTTATATATTTTAAAGATATATCTTTACATAAAATAAAAAAAATCCAAATTCTATTTAAAAAAAGAAGAGAATGATAAAAGATAAAAAAAGTAAAATTATAAATACTTATATGTAAAGGGAGTAAAAAATAAATAATATATATTTAATAATTATTTTAAAACGGATTAGGGAAAGTGTAGGAATCAGGATAGAAAACGGGATGGATATATTAAGATTTGTCTGCCGCCCGTTTTTCCATTTATTTCCAACTTTTATCTTCAAATCCAATCCGATTTCTATATAAATATCTGAAACTCCAATCCAAACAGGACGAAAAACGAAGTAGATTGAATTGGATCGAACGAAATTGTCATCTGTATGAGTGAGTGACTACTATTCACTAAATAAATTATAATTTCTTTTCCTTTAATATTTCAGAGTGTCTAGGTCAATTTAAGCACATATTAATGAACTTGTAAGATATTAATCATAATATCATTTACTAACAGAGACCCATTTAACTAGTCACATAAGTAATTGATAGAACTTAAAAAATTTCGAATCTAAACATCTAAGGGAACACATCTCATGTGCCAACCTGGCTCCGTATTGTAATTCACTAAATAAATTACAATATCACAGATCTATTGGCTAATTTTTAATTGCGAGTTTTGAAAGCTTTACATGATATTATGATAAAGAAAAATTATCAAATCTCGTCTAATTTGTTATTTCTTGTTATTCTAGTTTTCCGATCAATGTAAAATTTTATTTCAAAAAGAATGCGATCTCAAGTTTCGTCATTCTAACGCAACATAAAACGTAAAAAGAATTCAATTCCCGTCATGAACTGCAATGGGTGATTTTTTTAATCAATTTAGAAAATTAATACCTCGATAACTAGGAAAAATTATTCCTTTTTCTCTCGAAACTTGTGAAAAAATCGTCAAAGGACTTTTCATCACTGTCGTGGAAAGTCACCCCGATAATTAAGTCAAAATGGAGATTACAAGAATCTCTCTAAGCAATAGCTAAAACTCTATATTAGTGTATATCTTTTACCAAGAGTCTACACCTTTACTTATAAAATATGACTTAATTAATTAATCTCAATTCTCCTAGGATTCTAATTCCTCATTAGAATCGAAGTAAAACTATCTTCTTATTGCCCACTAACTAGACAAAATCGACCTAAACTCTCCTATAATTTATCTTTTACCGTTAGAATTTCATTCAATCTCAAATTTTTCATTATAAGTTGAATTAACCTAGGATTTCTCGTCTCCGTTTGATTAGAACTTTATCCCAAAAGGAACGTGATAAGCTTCCTTTTGTATTCTATCCGGAAAAGGAAAAGAAGCTAGGGAAATGAATTGGAGATCTTCGTTATTGCAATTGGGTAATTACAGATTTGCAGAAAGAGAAATTGAAAGAGAGAAGGAGAGATAAGGTAGAAAGAAGCGTAGAGAAAAACCACACACCTGCACCATCTCTCCTTTCCTCCTTTTATTCTTTTCCTAACTACGAACTACTTGCAACAGAAAAACAGAAAGCAGTTACATTGGAGCCAAACTACATTAGAGCCCCTACTGTTAATACAGAATTACACATCATGCTCCTAAGCTTATCAATACCATCCCCTTGAAAGCAACCTTGTCCTCAAGGTTGAAAAAGAGGAAAACGTTGATGAAAATCAGGCCAAGATTCTCACATAGCATCCTCAAGAATAGAATTTGTCCATTGGACTAAAACCGAAGAGTGGGGCTGATTGTGTCTCTTAACTACCTTCCTATCCAAAATAGCAAATGGCTCGAGCTGAATTTGGCCATTCTCAGCAGTCAACGGCAGCTTGGTCTGGACCACAGCACCAATACCCTACTTTTTCTTGAAGAGAGAAACATGGAAGACTGGATGAATTTTGGAAGAAGAAGGTAGAGCAAGCCTATAGGGCACAGGCCCCACTTTTTGCAAAATTGGATGGAGACCAAAGAATTTAGAAGCTAACTTAGCGTTTCACCGAAAAGCCATAGTGACCTATCGAAAAGGTTGTAGTCGTAAGTAAACCTAGTCACCAACCTCAAAAACTCGCTCAGTTCTATGAGTATCTACAAGTTGCTTCATTCTATGCTGAGAAGTAGCTAAATGCTCTTCGAGAAGTTTGAGGACAGTGTCTTTGCCTTGCAGAAGTTGTTCAGTAGCAGCCACAGTTGTACCTCCAGGCGCATAATGAATGAGACTAGGGGGGTTTTAGCCATAGAGAGCTTCATACGGGGTAATTCCAGTAGAAATATGGTAAGTGGTATTGTACCGCCATTCAGCCAAAGGAATCCACTTAGGCCATTCCTTAGGTCTATCACCAGTGATACATCGTAAATAATTTTCAAGACAACAATTGACGACCTCGGTTTGACTATCCAGCATTTCTTTTACTATTTTTTCGATCTCATTTTTTTGTATATAAGGGTATCTGTAGGGTCAGATACTTGGTGGTTGAGTACCCAGTTTCAAGGGAATCTGATGGTAATGTACTCTGAGAGGAGGTAATCCAGTCGGAGAACAAAAAACATCACTGAAAGTGTGCAAAATCTGATTAAGCTCAGGATGTACTTCCAGGGGAG